>JAFLJL010015497.1:26115-48571 GCA_018398815.1 Conus ventricosus
CCCCCCCTGTCATTTTTTCCCCCCCCCCCCCCCCCCCCCTTTGTCAATTTTTTCACCATGGCCCCCGTCATTCCTCCTGTCCCCCCCCCCCCCCCCCCCCCTCTCCCCCCCGGTGTCATTTTTTCACCAGGGCCCTGGTCATTTCTCCTGCCCCCCCCCCCCCCTCCCCCCCCTTTGGGTTTGTCATTTTTTTCACCATGGCCCTGGTCATTCCTCCTGTCCCCCCCCCCCCCCCCCCCCCCCCCTTTGGGTGTCATTTTTTCACCATGGCCCTGGTCATTCCTTCCCTGTCCCCCCCCCCCCTTGGTGTCATTTTTTCACTGGGCCCTGGCCCATTCCTCCTGCCCCCCCCCCCCCCCCCTTGGTGTCATTTTTTCACTGTGGCCCTGGTCATTCCTCCTGCCCCCCCCCCCCCCCCTCCCCCCCCGGGTCATTTTTTCACTGTGCCCTGGCATTCCTCCTGTCCCCCCCCCCCCTCCCCTTGTGTCATTTTTCACCATGGCCCTGGTCATTCCTCCTGTCCCCCCCCTTGGTGTCATTTTTTCACCATGGCCCGGTCATTCCCCTGTCCCCCCCCCCCCCTTGGTGTCATTTTTTCACCATGGCCCTGGTCATTCCCCCTGTCCCCCCCCCCCCCCCTTGGTGTCATTTTTTCACCATGGCCCGGGTCATCCTCCTGTCCCCCCCCCCCCCCCCCTTGTCATTTTTCACCATGGCCCTGGTCATTCCTCCTGTCCCCCCCCCCCCCCCTTGTGTCATTTTTCACTGTGGCCCTGGTCATTCCTCCTGTCCCCCCCCCCCCCCCCTGGTGTCATTTTTCACTGTGGCCCTGGTCATTCCTCCGTCCCCCCCCCCCCCCCCCCCCCTGGTGCATTTTTCACCATGCCCTGGTCATTCCTCCTGTCCCCCCCCCCCCCCCTTGGTGTCATTTTTTCACTGTGGCCCGTCATTCCTCCTGTGCCCCCCCCCCCTTGGTGTCATTTTTTCACCATGGCCCTGGTCATTTCCTCCTGTCCCCCCCCCCCCCCCCTTGGTGTCCATTTTTCACCATGGCCCTGGTCATTCCTCCTGTCCCCCCCCCCCCCTTGGTGTCATTTTTTCACCATGGCCCTGGTCATTCCTCCTGTCCCCCCCCACCCCCCCCTTGGTGTCATTTTTTCACCATGGCCCTAGTCTTCTGCACAAACTTCCTGACTTTTTCCACCTTTTCTGGGTCAGATCATTTTTTCCATGGTTTTTCCAGGCCTGGAAAAAGTTCTATAAGATTAAAAAAAAACGTATCCATCTTCCAAAAATCTGTACAACTGCCATATAACAACACACTCTTCATTTCCTCCAACTGATATGGCTGCCCAGAAATACAACAGCCGTAACTCAAATTTTTGCCTTTTGAGACTTTTGTATACTATAAGAGTGGGCCAAGGGGCAATAACGTAGCCAAGTCCTAATCAAATTATCCAAGAAATATAAAGTCTGTAATCAAGATACTTGTACCATACCATATCTTGTGGGATAAAATTAATAAGCAGTTCTTTCCATCTCCTGTTCAATTTGACTTTCAGACTTATGGCAGTTGTATTTGCGGCAGCGATATGTTCACATCAATGTCGCAATGAACACAAACAATTTCTCAGACTTTTCACCTCTTAATGTAACCATGCTAAACGTAAACACTCTGTACAGACCCACTATTCACACAGCCAGCCAGCCTACCTGATCACTGAGTGGCATGACCAGAATGCCGCCCACTTTGATGAGGTTTCTCATGTATTCTCGTGCTCAGCGGGACAGGCGGCCCCGCAGTAGACTCTGTCGTACAACCGACAGCCCGAGTTGAGCTGCAGGCAGTTCCCCACCACAAACTGCGGCTCACAGAAGTCAAATTCTCAAAGGCTGATGATTTGGGCCTTGAAGTCCTCCAGCTTCTCTCGGGCATAGTCCACCACATCATCATGGACCTCCACCCCCGTGGTTGGCACCATAGGCACCTGAAATCAAACATAGAAAGGCACTGTAATATATTTCAGGAGACCTGGTTGGTTTGTTGGACAAAGCACTCTCTTTCTGACTGACGGTTCATTCCCTGCTTAGACAGGTGAGCGACTTTCTCTTCCAAGCCAACATATGACTACAGACAAACTTTAAAAATAGGTCATGAGTGTGAAACCAACATTAAAATACACACACACACACACACACACACAAACAAAGCAAAACAAAAAACTGTACACAAACATTAAGTGTAAATCACACTCCATTCTTCATAGACGAGTAGGCTATCATGTGTAGGATGCATTGCACACTGAAATAAAGCAAGAAAATCACACGTGCACACTGGTGGATTCAGACAACAACTCCAGACATGATGCTGCTAATTTGATAATAGGATTTAAAAAAAAAATTACACACAAAAATGTCATCAATTGGGTTCCTCAGAATTCTAGCTAAGGTTTAAAGTGAGAGAAGAACAAGAGTATTTTATAGTGCAGTTAACTCTGAATCACACTCATAGTACTTTATAGTGCAGTTAACTCTGAATCACACTCATAGTACTTTATAGTGCGGTTAACTATAAATCACACTCATAGTACTTTATAATGCGGTTAACTATGAATCACACTCATAGTACTTTATAGTGCAGTTAACTCTGAATCACACTCATAGTACTTTATAGTAGGTACGGCACACCCCTGTCAGCAGTGAGGGAAAGGTTGATTTTAGGTGAAAATAGGCCAACTTCAATCAGGCAGTACTGGTGTAATACTGTATCTATAATGATGCTTTTTGATTCTGAATAAACCTTTATTTATCTACTTTTATTCTCATGTATTTTTCATTTTTGTCATGAATGCGTGAGAGAGAGAAAATCTAAATGAAAAATACCCCCTGGAAAGAAAAGTCAGCTTCGCCGTCAGCGAAATTGCCGACGTCCGCCGAACCCGAAGTTGGTACGTGTTGGAAAATCTCGACTCGCTTTACACATGCTGGACAGAGTGATCTAAAAATAGTTTCATAATAAAGATCGAAGATTCCTCTTTAAAACAGTACAAGTTTCAAAATAATGTAAGTCCAGTATTAATTTGAGAAAACGAGTTGAAAAATTGGGTAAATTTCAATCTACTTTATCTCCAAGAAATACTGAATAAAGATATATCATCTTAGGGTGCGTGGAAAGAGGATTTCAAGTCCTACACAGCGGTATGCAAATTAGCTCTATCCGTGCCATAGCCACCAATCGCAAGCCGGGAAAAGCGAGTGTGCGGAACGTCGCGAGCACAACAATACAATCGGAATGGCGACCTACATGGCAAGTGCGTCGGACCGACACAGCGTTTCAAATGAATGGGACATCCGTGTCCAGGATCTCTATGGAAAGTTTTATTTGTGATTATGGCAGATCGATTATTTAAGCACATCTTTCAAAGAAATGATCGGTTGAGAATGACCAGATTATGGTTAGTTTTGAATTAGAAGTGATCAAGTGAAAGTGTTAGGAAAAACATGTTCTGTACTCTTGTTCAAGTTGTTGTCTTCCTGTCGAAGTTGATTTAATTTTATCGGAAGGCTCATTTTACCTAAACATTAACTAAATATAATTTCAAGATTGCACATTGTCGAATCGTATGTTTTATTTTTTTTATATAATCAGGGGTTCCATTTATTGCAAAATTTTGCGTAATTATTGCGTTTTTCTGCCTACCTACGCATTTTTTTTGCGGCCGTGCGTTTAGCGACGCAATTTTCCCAGGACCCTGTTCTCAACCACAAGCCTATGTCAGAGGGCAAAACACGGCACAGACCTACAGCAGACTGCTTGACACCGCCAATTAGTGATAGTGCGTGCACATTTTACTCTGTGGCACTCGCTGACTTTTTGCTAGATCAAGAATGTTCCAAAACACCTCATCCTTTCTCCCCTCGAAATAAAATGGAATCTTTCCCGCGTCTGCGATGGTGCCATCTTCCAATCGGAATACGTTATGACTTCCCACGCACACACAATCATCCCACGTGATTCTGGATGCCAGAGTGCGCCCATTGATGGGAACTTTACCGTGGTCACAGCGTGTACAGTTTACTTTGTTACGCATTTTTTTCAGCGCTGACGCAATTTTTGCGGAGGCGTGCGTTTCTTGACGCAAAAACTAAAAAGTCAGTGGAACCCTGTATAATAAAAGTTTGGGGCATATTTTATTAAATTATTTGACAGTATCGATTACCGGGAAGTGGAATGACTTTTGGTCACAAGTAACAAAACGATCTGGTCGATCTTGCGCGGCCGTGTTCGTGCGTTTTTCTTCGAAGTTAATGCGCATAGTGATCGTTTATTTTTTTTGTTTCATGCAATGATCTGTTGATTTCTGTTGTTGGATTTTTCTCACGTGTATGAGCCCACCACATCATTCCGTTTATTATCTCTCTCTCCTCCTCCCCCCTTATACAACACAGTCACGAAAAGAACATACATTTTATGAAAAAAGACTGCATTTAAAAAAATACATGATCGATTGTGTGTGTGAGTGAATGAGTGTTTTAGTTTGCTTTTCTTGTTGCTATTGTTAAGGTACTTCAGCACTTTGAGCTTTCTAGTATTTATATAAATGTATGGTGAAAAAGTACTGAAGAAATGTTCCTTGTTAAAATATGCTCACTTAGATATTTTCCAGTAAATCTCATTCACTTCATTGTAAAAGGTTATATTGCAAATGTCTGTGATGTTTTGAAAAACACACTCACAATCACATGATATAGGTGTGTGCGCGCGCGCACACACACACACACACACACACACACACACACACCACACATATTGAAGCTCACAAACACCTCTTCCTCTTCTCCTGTCTTTTTCCCCCCACACTGACACAGGTGCACGCATCTGAGAAGCATGCAAAAATCAATGCAAGTCAAATGTTTAAAATTTTCCTTTCTTTCCTTGAAGATGACCAGTTTCATCGCATGAAGCAGTACCTCACAGCAGAAGGAATGGGGAGAAAAGTAGGCCTGACCAAGCAGTCAGTTGCCACCAACAAGCTGCTTCTCCAACTGGACTGTTTGAGACGGACCTGTGAGAAGAGCTGGGATGAGATTTCCGCCTTTGTTGACAAAGTGTGTGATGAAAACATTTTTGCAAAACACTACAACTGAAAACAGAGGTCAACCATGCAATCACAGGTTTTCAACGTTATCCTGTGATGGTGATCTTCAGAGATTTTTAGAGACGGATGTCAGGTTCGAACTGGAAAGTAGAAATATGGTCACTTCTTGCAGAAAAAAGGAATCAAGCGACACCATCTCCTTTCACCAGATACCTTTGACCAGTCCCAGCTGTGTGAGTGTCAGTGACAAATGGGTTGCTGATTGATCTGCTGATCTTCCAGAAAGAAGAAGGCCTGTCTCTACAAAAAGAGTGGTTCCACATGATAGGGTTAAACATTGCAGGGCTCTCTGACAAACAGCTCAACACAAAATTGGCCAAAACCAGGAAACCCTATGACAGTCTGTTGAAAAGTGCTTCCAGACCCAGCAGTCAGCAGAAATTGAAAGACTTTCTTTTGCAGCCTCCAGAGCATTTTGTATTAAAAAAGAGTCTGGAACAAAACTTATCCCCACTAGAACCCTCTGCCTCTGCAGTACATTTGTCAGATCCTCAGGTCACATATGAAGAAAGACGGATAATGGGAATGCGGCTATTAAATTAGCAACACATGGGGGACAGCTGCTCTCCGCCGGCAACCCACAGGGCCCTCAGGAAAGCCTTACGAGCAGAGATTCTTTTTCAGAAAATCATTTTGGAAAAAAAGTCTTCACTGCTCAAGGTCACAGGATCTGTTCTAAAGCTTGTGAATCAGCTTTTGGAGTTTTTTGGTGGGGAGGTGTTAGAACGATTGCAGCAATCCAGCCAGAAGTTCAGCCGAACAAGCGTCCACGCTTAGAAAGATCAAATTCTTCTGAGGATGACTCTGATCAGAGTGAAGATCACCCCAGCTCTGATGAGGATAACAATGAAGAAGAGCAGACAGCACACAATTTTGAGCACTTCAACTACCAATTCAGGGAGCCAGAAGAGCTCATTGCTGTCTACTTTGAAGATGACTTCTTCATAGGGCAGTGCACAACATTCTGAGAGAGGATCAAGCGGAGGTGAACTTCATGACCAAGGCGACTGTGGGTAGAGGTGCCAATGCCCGCCATGTGTACCGATGGCCACACTCACTTGATGTGTATCCAATCAACTCCTCATGGTGTTTGCCTCCAACCCACCCTGGCCCCATCTTCTTCATCTGGGAGGTCTTCTGTTGTGGACTGGCCAAATGATCTACGCCAGAGATACGACGCATTCAAACGTTTCCTGTTTGAAAATCGTCTGTGATTAGCTTCTTTCAAGAAATGTCTGTTGTAAGTGACCTAAGGCGTTATTTGAAAGGTAGGACTTGTGAAGAATGTTCTTTTCAGTGAGTTTTAGCTATCAGTGAACCTGTTGACATCATTTCAAAATAATGATTTTGGGTTTGAGATCTTTACACTAGTATTGTTAGTAGATTATTAAGACAATCTAAATAAGCAAAAGGTTGTCTGTGAAGACTTTCAGTAGTTTAAGTTATGCATACCACCATTTAGATATCTGGTTAAAATTTGAGAGGGATATGACAAGTGGTTTGGAAAACATTGCAATTTTCCTGTTGACGTCTGTGGATTTTAGGTCCCCTAAGCATCATTTAAAATGGATAATGCAGGTATTTGTTGCTTGATTTCTGTCATTTAACACTTACAAGACAAAAGATACCATTTAGAATACAACCACCAAGTTTGAAGTGAAAATCTGTATTAGTTCAGGAATTATGTCCATTTTTTCTAATTTTGTCGATCTACGGACTATTTGCCACTGTACATTTTGGCCTTTCTAAGCATATTTACACCTCATTAGATGGAACGTTTACAGACCCATTGAGCTGAAAAAAATTAGGCTAAGTCTATGCAAACTGGTAACTCAAAAAATCTAAAGAAATCACTATTTGAGGTCAATTCTAAAATCTGTAGGTCCCCAATTTGGCACCTCGTGCCGATTTGACGTTTCCGGAATTGCATGAAGTGCCATTTTGACCACAAGCAAAGAGGCAATTTGTTTTTGGACAGCCCTGTAAATTTGTGTGCTAAGAGTATATGGTACACACACTCCAAATGCATAATATCTTAAGTCTCACATGCATGGTGTTCTTGCTGGAGGCTTCAAAGATGCCATGTCACACTATTACATGCAAACGTTCGGCAAATGCAATATTAAAATGTCGACATCTCTAAAACTAATAAAGATAGAGCAGTAATTTTTTTTAACTTTGTTTTGCTTTAAAAGTTCTATCTAAAAATCTTAAACAGAAATATACAATTGCAATTCAAATTTTGGCTGCCGCTACCTATTTATAGTGCAGTTAACTCTGAATCACACTCATAGTACTTTATAGTGCAGTTAACTCTGAATCACACTCATAGCACTTTATAGTGCGGTTAACTCTGAATCACACTCATAGTACTTTATAGTGCAGTTAACTCTGAATCACACTCATAGTACTTTATAGTGCGGTTAACTCTGAATCACACTCATAGTACTTTATAGTGCGGTTAACTCTGAATCACACTCATAGTACTTTATAGTGCAGTTAACTCTGAATCACACTCATAGTACTTTATAGTGCAGTTAACTCTGAATCACACTCATAGTACTTATAATGCGGTTAACTATGAATCACACTCATAGTACTTTATAGTGCAGTTAGATAAGATAAGATAAGATAATGTTGCTTATAGCCCATAGTGCAGTTAACTCTGAATCACACTCATAGTACTTTATAGTGCAGTTAACTCTGAATCACACTCATAGTACTTTTATAGTGCAGTTAACTCTGAATCACACTCATAGTACTTTATAGTGCGTTAACTCTGAATCACACTCATAGTACTTTATAGTGCGGTTAACTCTGAATCACACTCAGGTCTGAGTACTTATAGTGCAGTTAACTCTGAATCACACTCATAGTACTTTATAGTGCAGTTAACTATGAATCACACTCATAGTACTTTATAGTGCAGTTAACTCTGAATCACACTCATAGTACTTTATAGTGCAGTTAACTCTGAATCACACTCATAGTACTTTATAGTGCAGTTAACTATGAATCACACTCATAGTACTTTATAGTGCAGTTAACTCTGAATCACACTCATAGCACTTTATAGTGCAGTTAACTCTGAATCACACTCATAGTACTTTATAGTGCGGTTAACTCCAAATCACACTCAGGTCTGAGTACTTTATAATGCAGTTAACTCTGTATCACACTCGGTCTACCATTAAGCAAAAATGAAAAGATACTGTCACAGAAAGGGATAACACTGTTTGTGTGCTTAAGCTATTCCTTCCTTCTTTGATTTCAAAACTTACTGAACAAAAAAAAAAAAAAGAAGTACCCCCAGAGACAAATATGAAATCTCCCACACCTGGATATGATCACACATGTATGCTGTGACAGTAACACACTTTAGGTCATATGGTCAGTTTTTGACGAGTCAAATCTGACCTCTGAAGCTGCCCATCCCTCAAAAATTCTTGTGTCCTTCATAGAGCAGTGTCAGCAGACGTAAGAGAAAAAAAAGAGAAGAAACAAAACAAAACAAAGAAAAAAGAAGCTTCAGGTGAAGAGATACTGCAAACGGCATTAGATAAGATATAAGTGCATGTAACTTATTTTTTTTAGGAGCAAAGCTTACCTTCCTAAAATTAAAGGGAAAAAGAACTCTATGACCCCTCCCCAAACCTTCAAGAAGTTTTGTTCTTATATTCTGTGCCCCTGCTGCTCATTCCCAAATACTCCTCAACAGCCACACCCAGGTCTCTTCTGTAGCAAGCCCCAGCAGCAGCAGTCCATACACATCAATCAGTATCAGGTCATCATAAGACAGCCCACACACATCAATCAGTATCAGGTCATCATAAGACAGCCCACACACATCAATCAGTATCAGGTCATCATAAGGCAGCCCACACACATCAATCAGTATCAGGTCATCATAAGGCAGCCCACACACATCAATCAGTATCAGGTCATCATAAGGCAGTCCACACACATCAATCAGTTATCAGGTCATCAAAGGCAGCCCACACACATCAATCAGTATCATTATCAGGTCATCATAAGGCAGTCCACACACATCAATCAGTATCATTATCAGGTCATCATAAGGCAGCCCACACACAGGAGACACTACACTGCAGCTGGTGACTGCTGTGGTGTTCAGGGGTGCCTGTCCTGATCCAACATAAACAGGACGCCACCTGTTTTGCCTGCCTTGCTGACAGCAACAACAACGATGATAATGATCGCTGTTGTTTAAGGGCTTTCCTCCTTCACAAGAGCTTGAAGTGCTTTGCAATAAACAAAATACACATTAGCACACATCACCATCTACCATAAGAAAGAGAAACTAACATTAAACAACAAAATGCACATCCATACATTTTACAATAGTTGTTCATACTGTACAAACACACAGACGCACGCACATGCACAGACACACACATATGCGCACACACACACACACACGCACGCGCACACGCACACACCACACCAAAGCGCACACACACACATGCGGTTAACAGGGAGCCAGTCAACTCACCCAGTATCAGCCCCGCCATTGTGCTCAGATAGCCAGTCCCACTGCCAAGATTGAGAAAGGACTGTCCAGCTTCCAGTTCCAGAGATTCCAGAACCTCAGAGTAGATGCACGGGGCTGACAGATGCAGATGTCCATGCTTCCAGGCCAGATCTTTGTACGCACTCTCCACATGATCTGGGAGGAAGTAGTTGGCACGATCCACAGCACGAAAGATGCGTTCGATCTTCAGCGTTTTGATATAGTCAGCATCCACCAAGTTGTCCACCAGTTCGTCATTGTCATCACCAGTACTCACAGCACCTCCCATTGTGGCGTTTTCTTGGCTGAAACTGAACACACAAACCTATGCTGTAGGTTTATCTTTTTGAAGCAAAGCACTCCATGAACAAGATAAGAGGTAATCTAGAACATTTGTATTTTCAATGGAAAGTCTGTCAACAATCACATGATGAACAGACACTAAAACAACAAAAAATCAGTATTTGGCCTGCAAAACCAAATTCATTAAAAGGATGAAACATACAGAAAAATTCAAGCTGTAGATCTTGATAGCAATAAAATGTAAACACTGAAAATAATTTGTCCTTTAAATAAAACCAATGATATCAAATACTATAGATTTTTCATTAAAAAAAAAAAACTGTCCAATTTCCAAAATTCATTTTAATGAAAAAAGTCTAACAATCATTTTTAATGAAAAAAAGACTGACATCTATCACATATGACAATGACCATATCACTGATGATGAGGGCCATTTTCAAATGATAACCTAGACTAAATGGAGTGTGTGGTGAAAGACAGAACAGACAAGAAAAGGAGCATGCTCCTAAGCCTCAAGTTAAAGGGGGGAGGGGGGTCCAAAATATTTGAGTTTTTCAACAGGTTGTTCTTTCATCTCTTCCTTTTCTACATTTTTCTACTGCCCCTGCCCTATCCCTCTGTCACCACTAGTTCCAATGCCACTGTCTCACATTTATGTCAACTTACAAAAGGTGACATATTCTCAATCTGTCATAATTACAGAACACATTATCTATCATCCCATAAGCACAAGTAGGTAAGATAAGATAATGTTGCTTATAGCCCAGCCGACCGCAAAGGGCCACATCAGGGCTGGCACAAGTAGGTACATTTGTGTGTGGTCTTAGAAAATGTAAATGTGCACCACAATAACAGTTAACTACTCACTACATATGAAACAACATAACAAGATCGGAAATGAAATGAGGCAGGGAACAGTAAACGATAAACAGTAAACGATAAATATGTCACCTGTGCTTTTTTCCCCCCCTATTAGATTGTTCGTCTATGTATAAAAGGAATAACAGTAACACATAAAACCAATTACACTACCATCTTAAGTAAGTTACCACTTAAACATTTAACCTCTCTCTTTCTCTCTCTCACACACACACACATCCAGTATGTTGTATACTTTACATAGAAACGCACATTTGTATACTTTAAATAGGAATGCACATATGCATTCAAAAAATTGTTTTAAAAAAATGTGTAAGAAGAAACACATGACAAGTATGAGAAATGGGGTTTAAAAAAAAAAGGCTTAGGTATGAACACTTCAGATATGTTTATAGATTAAGTATGAATACTGTAGATAAGCAAGTTACAGCTAAGAGCTGGAGTAATTTTAGAAGACAAGACTGCTAAAGTGTTTTAAAATTGAAATAATGCATGTTTGCGTTAGGCGAATGAGCAAACAAAAAAATCTTTAAAAAAGAAAGAAAAAAAAAGGAGCCGCCATAGATGGCTTTCTGTAAATCACGTTCTTAGTACAAACAGTTCATTCAGACCCTGCTGCTTTGAATCCTCAACCATGCTACTCACCCATCACCCTGTTCATTGTAGCTTTATGTACTTCTCTTTATTTGATACTTTGGCATCCATGTCAACATATAATAATGAACATTATAATGAATAATATAAAACATCTACAAAACCCTTAGGAAACTGGGATAAACCTAAATGTTTCCGAGATAAATACAAGTCAAGAACTTGCAGGTAAAATTTGTGGTGGGTGTAATATTCAGTTTATGATCAAATGGTCTCTAGATATTTACACTCATTCACTCTTTCAATCTTTACATAGTTGAAAAAACAAAAACAAAAAAAAAACCTTGAACATGGTAAGATCTTTTGGAAATTCAATGATCATTTCTTTGTTTTGCAATATTTAAATCCAAATAGTTTTCTTTTCAGGAAGTGGTAAAAATTTCAACTTTGCTAAAGTACCATTACTAACAAGAATCCCATTTTCAATTCATTAAACCAATAAAAGACTTTTAATACTCTAATACATATTGCATATAGTCCATAATCCTTCACACTTAATTTCCAAAGACACCAATTTGTCAACTAATCAAAGTTCTCCAGCCTGCCTTCCAATGCCAGTCTCAAACCAGTGAAACCTGGAGATCCAGCCAATGGTCCAAAACACCCAAAGTACTCATGAGCCTAAATCAGCCACATCAACCATTCAACACACACAAAAGTGAATCACTGAAAACAACAATGTTGTAATCCTCTAAGAATAGTGATCATGTTACAGAACTTTCAATGTATCAAAACTTTCAATGTATCAAAAGCAATGTCCCGCAGACTGGGAAAAGCAATCAGCGATTTGTTCATAACCGAAAAACGAAAACAGGAATTTCTTACATCATCTCTCAACTAAGCCCAGAGCACTTTCAGTCAAAGGATTTAGATTAGCATGTATGAATAAAAGAATTCAGACACCCTGACTTGCCTAGCATACTCCTTTTTTTGTCTCCTTCAAATGCAAACACATACACACACAAAAGGCATCCGGCTTTAAACAATTATGAAACATGAAGTGTTGAAGAAAAGAGTTTGCGGTTACACTTCATGAATTCTTATGTTAATCATATTGATAACATCGAAGTGGTGAGTGTGATTTAAAAAAAGAAAAACAAACAAAAAACCCAACTTTTCTTCTTGGCCCTTGAAAGAGTTGATGAAACACATGTAAAACCGCATTGTACTTGTGGAAACATAATCTGGCATCCGTTTTGAACAAGACAAACAACTACAGATGATAAATCTCTGAGAACAGCTCTTAGATTGCAGGAATGTTGTGAGGTTTTCGTTTGTTTGTTTTTAACTACTTTAATCCTACACTTACACTGTTACAGTCACTTAAAAGACATGAGCAAGGGGCGACTTAATAATGACTCATAAAATCTTCAATGGATTAGATGATATTGACCCTAGCACCATATTTAAGAATAACAATAATAATGGGCATATCTAGAACATCTCTCAGGGAGCTCAAAGAGCTTAATAAATGCAACACACATTAATAAACACCACTCAGTTAACAAATTAATACATATCACACATCTACCAAAAGGAATATACGCTGAAGTATAAAGATGACATTACTACATTTGACAATACTTGTTCACATGCACACTTGCCAAGTACAACCTCTCTCTGTCCGCCCCCTTAAAAACACACACACACACACACGCACACACACACACACAGATCATATGCATGATTGCCAGCTACTTGCATTAATAAAAAAAACCACTTAAAAGGTCATTTTCCTACATTCCCGGACTCAAAAAATACAAAACCAAACCACACAGGTTGAGGTTGAAGTTCTCATAGCCTGCTGGCCTTAGGGGCAATGAACCATCAGAAGTTCACAGTGTGTAGGTTACAGCATGATAGAAACCGGTGCCCATCCCTCTCCTTCTGCTGCCTTAAACCTTTCCTGTTCTAAATCAGGTACCTGGGACTTGTTAAGTGGCTGAAACTCCAAACCATCAGCTCCACAGGCAAATGCTCTAACCATTAATGGTCGACTCTATGCATCCTCTAAACATTAACAGAGTTGCTCAAAATTGGGACATCATTTCCTTACGAGCGCAAAATTTAATAAAAATGCACGCAAGCACACTTTTAGAGCTCAACTGGACATAGATTAAAAAAAAACCTCTGTGTGTGTGTGTGTGTGTGTGTGTGTGTGTGTGTGTGTGTGTGTGTGTGTGTGTAAAACGTGAACATCAGTCATTAACAATATTACATAGCAGTGCATGAAATGTTCTTACATGATCCATTTGTAAGGAAAGGATGTAAAAGCCAGGTTGATGGTCTGTTACAGACAACTGCCAGTTTTGATGTATTACTATTAATCAAACAAATCCCCATGAACTGTCACTTGACTAGTCATCTCTTATCTGAGATTCTCCATTCTTGGTCTTCTTTCCTTAAACAAACAACTACTTATCTTTCCTGCCTCAGGCCCAATGGATGTGAAACTCGTGGGATGCTATCCATCACATCTTGCTTCCTGTCCTATCACATGTTCCCATTCAACACCAATGTAACAGTATACAAAAACAAAACAAAAATAAAGCACATAATCTAATCACACACACACACACACACACACACACACACAGTGACACAAACACACACACATGACATTTCAAACATTCAATATTAAAGGTCAGTATCTGTACTAGCTTGCAGATCTTGCAAATGTAGACTGGCAATTATTTTGCCCTTTTTTTAAAAATATTAAATCATTATTAGGTAAGTTCAGATTCAGGTTAAAGTTAGGGGTAATGACATAATTAATCATAACCTTTGGCTTTGTATATGCCCTACCATTTGTTTCACCATGGGATGGCACTGGCAAAATTGGAAACAATCTACAAAAATAGAATTACTTAGCCACAAAAAAAGAAGGAACAAACAGATTTCAAAACAGACACGATGTGTTTTGACCTATTGATCTTCTTGAGGCCGGCCAAACAAAATCTTAAAAACAGAAACAAAAGATGAACAGTCACATATCCCAACAATCTGGGTGAAAAACTGAACGGCTGATGATGATATGATAAAACAGACTAAGGACCCTCTCTGTCTTCTCTCCTTTAACCTGTTCCCTATTCTCTTCTGTTACAGTTCTTACTTTTCCTGTTTCAGTAAAGCCACATTTTGCACCCAGAATGCAGAGACAAGTAACTATTTGTTCATCATTTCTTTCCATTATTTTGAATGAAAGTTTGTCCTGCCTGAAGAAAACCAGTTGGTTGAAACACATTGTAATTGTTTTGTAATTTGTCTGATCCTTCATCTGGCAGCTCAGTAAATCCTTTTTTTTTGCACTTATGCTTCCTTTTGTTCTGTTGATGCAAATTCTGTGCTTTTTACACAGTGAAATTACGTTGTTCTATTTTCATCTTTACTCTTGCAATATTTTTGTTTTATTTCCCAAAACTTTTTTTCCTGGTTACATTATCAATAAAACAACTTACACTAATAAAATCTCTAAGCTTGGATCAAATCACACCTGACCCTTCATGACTTTCTTGAAGATAAATGTAAGAATTCAACCTTTCCTCACAAAGTAATCACATATGTCATGGTTGTACGCCTTTGAACACTCTCAAATGGCCACGTCAGCTTTACACTGCCGTTATCTGGGGTACATCTGAATTTCTCATCCTGTTTCAGGCAGACCTGCTTTGCTGACAAGACTAAGTCAATCTTGCGAGACCATAGCAAAACAGCTGATTTACGTTGCAAGCGTTTATTTCAGCAGACATTGTTCTGATCCACTTTGAGTGCGCAGATGTCGAAACGCATTCTAATATCATTTGCTCCCGAAAAATACTTCAGATAGCTAGCACATTGGGCAAAACGACAAACAGCAAAGATCTGATGATCAAGTTGATGGAACAGACAGTTTTGTCACAAATGATACGTAACACCAACAGTTGAGTTTAACAGTTGAACAAGCTGACCCACTTTCTCAGTTTCCTTCCATTTCCATCAAAACGAGGTGAAAATTTGTCGAACTCAAAACCAACGAATTACTAAGCAAGACATTCGTCTACAAATCAAAAATGAACACAGCACATTCAAATATTTAGAAACAAAGCGCAGCCCTAATTTACTCGACACCACACAAATCCCGAAACAAAATAGCCTCGACTTCTAATACAAAAAAAGAAAAAGAAAAAAAAAAAAAAAAAATCCTGACCGAGGTCGGGAGCAGCATGCAAAATTCGCTTACAGGGAAAAGACAAACTGTATTTGATTAAATACGCAACTTATTCAATATCTTAATATAATGTTTCAGCAGTCTCCATACCAAGAAAAGTGTATTAACAATGTAAAGTAGACTTCCAAGCTACGATCACCTTCCTCGAAGTACCAGTCACCCAGCTGGCTTGGATCAAAACAACAACATTGACCATGACGTCACGTATTAACATAGACAATAGATTGTTTTCCTTTTTTTTAATATACGCATTTGTATTTTGCTGTAATTCACAGAAAGCGCCAACGTTTATCATAGTATGAAATAAAAAGTGAATTCACATTAAAAAAAAATAACTTTACCTCTTCTTGTGCACTTCATGGAACAGCGTCAATATCACCGCTGTTCCTTATTACACCCGCGGCAAATGGCTGAGGTATCGGTATAATTCAGCTGTGAGAAATGCTTATTTTTGTGAAGTATAATTGTGTATGTATTATAAAACAATTGTAAATAACTTTATAGGACCTTGTTTTACACTTTTGAATATTGCAGGATGCATAAAAAGTGTTGTTTTGTTATGAAAATAGAAAAAATGCTACTCCTTCGAAGGAAAGTTTTGTTTTCGGCTTTTTCGTCGCTCAAGTTTGACAAATTTGATTTCGTTTATTTTCGTGTTAGAGAGTGGTTGGTTCTGTTTACTGCCAAATTATTTATCTGTGAAAGCTTAACTATTATTTGATTATAGTTTCTTGTCTTTTCTTGTTATCTATCGTAAAGTTTAGTGAAAAGAAAGTGTCACACTGAAGTAATGTGTAGAATGATCAGGCAATCGAAAACGAGGCTGCGTCCGTGTACACTTTCCCGGGTTCCGCTTTGACAAAATGATTTTAATTTGCGAAGTGAAAACGTGTCACCCATTTTATTTGTTTAACTTGTGTTGGTTTGAAGTAAACTGAAGTTATTTTGACTTTGTTACAAGTACTGCACCGGTGTCCGCATTCTTGTTTTATCATTTATTAAACCAGTTATGTCCGCCATTAGAAGGGTGTCACATGGTTCACGCAAGAGTTTGAAAAAAAAAAAGGAATTAAAAAAAAAAAAGCAAAAAACAAACAAACAACTCCCAAACAAGAAGAAGAAAAAATGGGAAAAAGGGCAAAATCGTATGTTTTACATTTGTGCAAACAGTAGGCTTGATTTTAAATGTAATGGAAGAGATGTCAGTGCACCACTGCTCATTTGTGTTCATGCGATTTACGGTGCTTTTTTGTGTGTGTTTACAAAGAGATAGTCGACCAAATTTGTTTTCCAATTTGTTTTTCCCCCCATCCCCTTTGCTTTCAACTTCAAAGTTTTTTTTTTTTTAAATATAGATTTGGGAATACTTGCAGAACACACAATTACAACAACCAAGTTCTGAAACAAGGGGGAAATATATGTGCTACTGTTAGACATATATTTTATACAATTAAAATGACATGGATTAGACTTGGAGTTATCTAGATGTTACTGCACTAAAATACATGTGATTTAGTGTGATGTAGTGATGATTTGTGTCAGAAAAGTAGACTTAGTCTATGAGTTGGCTTTTTTTCATTCTTTGTAAAGATTTTTCTTTTTTCTTTTTTTTTCCTAGAAAAGTTTTGTGTAGATTAGGAAATGCTTTCTGAACATGCAGCTTGTTTATGATTCATGTATTTTTTTTCAGACTGAGCTGGATTCAAATAACTTTTACCAAACAGAAAATTCATAGTATTTGTTAAATTGTGGTAGAAGAGAAATGGTGTAACAATTGAACATTTTGAAAATTATGACATTTGTCATAAGTTGCAGGGTGAAATCTTGGACAGCTCAGACAAATTTGATATATTTTCACATATCAAATCATGCCTTATTGTTAAGCAGGTTTTTTTTTTTTTTTATAGTTTTTTTTTAAAAACTTACAGCTTGTGTTTATCTTTCCTTTTAATGATTATTCTTAATGATTATTCAGGAACTTGGACAAGCAGAGGATAAGACTAAAACAGCTTTCAGGTAATCACATTCTTGTTAAGTAATGTGGTATTCCCCAGGGCAAGTGCCTGAACTGTACAGCTTCAGTTTACCTCTGTTAAGGTTATCACATAAAGGGTCCTGAACAGTTTTCAAGGATGTCTGCAGGTTGTTGTTGTTGTAAGTTTTACATAGTATTTAATTTATGAGAAAAGAGTTTATTGAGTTTAGGTCACCTTGAACATCCTTATGATTACAAGAGGTTTTTCCATTGTTTGCCTGCCACTAGGCAGGTGTATAGTATATAACCAGAGGATAACATCTAAAGGTTTGTTGAGAAAGATTTTTTAAAAGGTTGGATTTTAAAGAAATATAGACTCAAGAATTTAGTTGCTGAATTGCAGACTTTATTCTGGTTGTATGAACTACAGTCAAAGGAAAGAATTTCAAAGTTTCAATTATCAGCAGAAGAACATGGATGCAAATCAGGAACAGTTCTCAGCTAATTTTTTTTTTAACAACATGCAAACCGTTTTGTACTGAATTCTGCATTTACTAGCATTTAAACTAGTTGTGTAATACTTGGCAAATCATGAAATCAGCCGGCCCACAAATGACCAAGTCACAAATGTATCAAAACTTAGAAATGTTGAATGAAAGGAAAGTAAAGAATGTTACGAGGAATTCAAAGAAAGGAAGAAACACTGGCAGTTCTAATAGACCCAGATGAAGCATATCACTCTGCTTAGAACTACTTTGGAGTGAGCGTGGTACTGAAAAAATGAATCAGAGTAGCATTTCAGGAGCAAACTATCATCTGACAGTTTCAGGAGAATAAATACGTGAATTTCATAAACTGTTCTGGGGGTCCCAAGGTCTTCTGCTCACCCATTTTTAAAAAAAAGTATATTTGCTTAATTAAGGGATGGCAGATCTCATTGAAAATAGAATTGTCAGGTATTGACACAAGCAGAGAATGGTTTGATTAAAAAGAGGAAAAATGTCAAAAGAGTGTTCAAGAATGAATGTCAGTCATTCCAGAAACAATATCAACAGCATTTTTGAAGGGAGCCCCCCAAAATAAGTCTTTCATCAACTCTACAAAAGTCCAGTCTGTACTCGCCAAAACAGGGCAGCAAGCAAATTATCATTACCAGTTTCCTTCAGCTGAACACAAACGGAGAAAACTGGCAACATAGACTACTTCAGTACTTGGGTGTAGGCTTTGCTTGAATACTGACCTTCAGCAAACATGATGAGAATGTTACTACCAGAAGAAGAATGGGCCTGTCCATGATATAAGCAATGGCAGCTCAAGGTATTGGAACAGTGCTGTCTCCATTGGCTGTGGCTGGCAGCTGTCCTCACCTGATTGATTAAGCGTTAGAGCTTAAAACACTGTCCCAGAGAAACCAGCTGAAGTTTCAAGGGATACAGACTGGTGTAATGAGAGAATGATCATGGGATTACAGAGGACACACCAACTGAAACTATCGTTTCACCCCCTTGACTTTCCTTTCTTGCAGGTAAGATGCGAGCCAGAGCAGGTGAAAGTATGCCTCAGAGTACTAGGATGAAATGAAAGAACATTACTTGAGGAAGTCAAAAAACCCAAAGATTCTTGTCAAGGAAGTTGAAAGTTAAGGATGTTATAATCAGCCAACAGCGTACAACTTGTTTTTCAATTATCAGCACACTACTAAAGTATTTTTTCTGTGCATGTAATGATATATATCTAATCTGATATTGATTCCATAAAAATGTAACACCTCTCTCCCTCTCTCTCTCTGTTTGTCTCCCTCTCTCTCCCTCCCTCTCTCTCTCTCACTCTGTATTTGTCTCACAGTGTCTCTCTGTCTTCTCTCTGTCTCAGTTTGTCTGTCTGTCTGTCTCACCTCTCTCTCATGTTAATTTGTGGATAATCACTTCTGACAATAAAGATAAAAATGCAAATGTAGTGTGCAGTGACTTGCAAATAGATATCAATAAACTTGTCAAACAGTCAGAACTTAAAGGGTCCTTCATTATCTAAAATCCTAATATATGTTGCTTTTAATCAGACAGAAGCATTAAAACATGAAAACTCATTGTTGGAACTGAAATTTAGCAATAAAGTTTGTAAGGAATTGATTCTTGTGAACTACTTGGTCTCACTATTGATGATAATCTTTCTTGGTCAGATTATGTGTTTCTATTTTGTGTAGCAAGATTGAAAAAATAAAAAATCAACTGAACAGAATTGGACATTTACTTGGGAAAATATTTCTTCAATCAAATATCCAGTCAGATATTGATAAAACTCAATTTGTTTGAGCAAAGACACTTTCCGACTCTGGGTTGTTCATGTTTCTGTGTGTTCCGACTCAAGAGTCTAATAAAAATTTTTTTTAAAAAATTTACCTTAGGGAAATTTTCGGCCAGCTACTGCTGGTCTTCATCAGATTGTCTTTCCCTCACACTGACCTGAAACCCAAAGCCCAGGCTTACGTCAAAGTGCTCTGGCAAGAGGAACAGAACTGGAGTTGGATAACAAACTGTTTAAAATCTGTCCAAACCTGAAAGAGTTTTTAACATGTTCCCTAAACAGCTGTAAAGAAGAAGCAGTCTTGTGCCGTTTGCATACAGGCCACTCCTACACCCATTCTTATTGTTTTTAGAAGTTGTGTTTGTGTTTTAAAGAGTTGTGTGAATGAGTTTTTTTTAAATCTTTTTCCCATATTATATGACTTGCGAGTTGACTGCAACAGAGTGACAACCCTGATATGGCACTTTGCGATCGGCTGGGCTATAAGCGACATTACCTTACATACTCATTCCCCATCTTAGAACCTTTTCATGTCTGCTAATTACTCTATGGATTATTTGGGGGAAAAAATCATCATCATCTCAATTTTTAATGACACATATACTGGAAGGACTATTGTCAATCGTGTTCTAATTTATTTGTGCATGTGTCTTTTTCTTAACTAGTCCACATCTAAGTGCTTAAGGAGATCTCAAATGCAATTTGCACTGCTAGAAGAAGCATTACACCCCCAGAAGCTCCAGCAACGACATTCTACATGGCTGGAGGCTACAAATCATGGTCTGGAACAAATGTACATCAAGAGCATGGAATTGGGACTTACTGGATAGGGTGGATAGATAACTGGAAGTGCATAGCAGACCTTACAGAATGGGAAAATCAGAGATCATCAGGACACTGTCATGAGATCGCATAGTGTACTCAACTCAGGTTCACTGAAACAATTGATTCTAATTGAAATTACTGTGCCACATACAAGCAGAATGGAGCAAGCTCACAATATATATTAAAATTTAGACTGAGAAGTTTGCCCGTCAAGCCAGCAGCTTGAGGGAATGTGGGCTCCAAGCCAAAGCCTTGCCAAAGAGGTTGGAGCAAGGGGGTCTGCAGCGTAGGCTCATCAGCCTATGATCTTACCAAACAGCTCTGAATTTCTGTCTGATAAGGAATGAACCAGAATCTTTGGTGCACAGGAAGAGGCAGCTGAAACGAGCTCCAACTGGATCTGATTGAGGAGAACAAAAGTGAACTTCACTGACTACTTTAGAAAAATTCAGTATAGAGAAATTCAAGAGAGAATACCAGCACCTAACAAAAAGAAAAAAGAAAAGCCTGGTCATATGTAAGTCTTCATCAGTCATAAACTCATATTTGCAACAGGCACACAAGAAAAAAGAAAAGCCAGGTCATATGTAAGTCCTCATCAGTAATAAACTCATAGATTGCAACAGACACATAAGAAAAAAGATAAGCCAGATATGTATGTGTTTGCTCATTTTTTCTTATTTTGTCAAGATCAGCCTTATTCATGGGATTTATGAAAAGTAAGTGCTCTGGAGAAAAGAAACAAAAATAACATGTTCTGTTCAGTCAGTCAAAATTCAAAAGGTTTTATCATTATCATTTTTTTTTTTTAATCCTAATCCACATTACAAATGGTATGGTGAGGAATAGCACAGAGTGAAAAACACAGGACATTGACAGATACATTTGCAGCTGAAAGCTGATGTCCTGGGATCCTTTGTGTTTCCAGAGCATATCGTTGATATGATGACTACACCCAACACTGACAACGTCCTAACCAACCCTTGTCCAGACAACACTGCGCCTCTGTTAGGAACGACCTCTGATGTCAACGAAAACAACAGCAAAGGACTGGTCTGCGCACCCCCGCCAGCCGTCGGCAGCATGAATGATGGCACCGTCTCCTGGTTGCTACTCCCACCGCCTTGGGCACGTCCATGTCCTTGTCCCAAGTGTCCTCTGCCCCCAGCATTGGGCTTTCCGTCTGGCATGAACCTCACCATCAGCAATGGTAAAGTTGGTCTGTTGTAAAGAGAACTCTTTATGGTTTAAACAGGGGCTCATTTGTTTTGTTTTTTTAATATTAGGAAGAAGAGAAAATGTCAAGTGCTGCAATTTGAAGAAAAAGAACATTTTCTGAGTATGAATCTGTGTGTGTGTGTTTATGAATCTGTATGTGTGTTTATGTGCATGTAAATGACTGAGTGGGTCTACTTTTTGTGTGTGTTTTTTTTTTCTCACTGATACTGATGACCTCAGGGTGCACAGACTTCAATTTAATTACACATACTATACCGTGGCTCACTAATGCAATAAGCGGCAGCAATTTGCTATCCCTGCCTCGTATACAATAAAGTCCGTACGGACAACAAAACCCTTGAAAGGGCCTCGTGCCTTGCGCATGCTCAGAACCATCCTCTTT
>JAFLJL010015498.1:0-30000 GCA_018398815.1 Conus ventricosus
CCCGAACAAACGTACCCTACCCTCTGTGTGAATTCAGATGCCGATCAAGGTGAGGGAACGTGTTAATTACTTCCCTTTGTACTGTTCAGAAGGCGAAAATGAGATAACTGTGGGAGGGAATGGCGCGCACAGTGTCACTTTAGGCTGTGAAGGTGTTCTTGGGGTTTTTTTGGTGTTTTTCCTCTACCCCCCCCCCCCCCCTACTGTCTGTCTGTCTGTCTGCATCTCTCTCTCTCTCTCCTCTCTCCTCTCTTCTCTCTCTCTCTCTCTCCTCTCTCTCTCTCTGTGTGTGTGTGTGTGTGTGTGTGTGTGTGTGTGTGTGTGTGTGTGTGTGTGTGTGTGTGTGATGATCATTGGTGAAAAGGAAAGTGGGTTTCTGTACTTTTAATATTGTGTGTGTGTGTGTGTGTGTGTGTGTGTGTAATGATCATTGGTGAAAAAGGAAAGTAAGAACTGATAAATGCCAATCCTAGGCCAGCTGCTCCCAACTAGTTTCGGAGCAGCTGACCCTAGGAATTGGCATTTATCAGTTCTCTCATACTCAGTAGACTTGATTCCACTGGGCATGCGCATTAACGATGTAAAACCAACCTGCATTACACAGTTCAACCAGTTTCGACCGGTTGCCCTTTAATAACCAAAAAATAACGACCCTACAAACAGACATACTGTGTAGGGTTATCCGTTTTCAATACTAATTTACTAAAGTTTTCATAGAGTAACGTAGGGGAAAGTAGCCGTGGCTGAACACGCCCCATAGAGTAACGTAGGGAAAAGCAGCCGTGGCTGAACGCGCCCATATACACGGTGGTGCCTAGGCTATCCGTTACTTCGCGGTGTTTTAATTTACAGGTGGAGTTTGTAGCAGAGAGAGGCGCACCAAAAGCCTTTTTAAGGGTAAATTTTCCCCTCAGAGAATTTTTTAAAAAAAAGATTGCTTGGGGGTTTAAAATAATATTTCTATTTGCCCGGGAGGAAAACCAGTTTGGAGCCATAGACATACGGCGTAGCGCGCCACACACACCACACCACACCACCAACACACAAACCCAAACACACACACACACCAAAAAACACACCACACACCACACCACTATTTTATTTCCCTGCATGCTTCCATGAAAGCCATTTTGACAAAGTGTTTTTTTTTTGTTACATTCTATAATAAATGTGTCTGCTTTTTAAGTTAGTGGGTTGAGTGTTTTGTTAAAAAACTTGAGGCCAAAAAAATCAATACTGCCACACCTCCCCCCTACCCCCACCCCTCACGCCGACCTCCCACATTACAATTTTACATCAGCCTTCTAAATCTGCTTTCCACGTCAACACTCCCGCGTGATGGCGCTGTTACAGCCCCCAATCAGCGGCGCTCACATGACTGGGTTAACCCACACATTTTCCACTGATGCTGGACGGCGGGACTTTTTACTGTGCTGGGGGTGTGTTATTCTAAAAACCGGTTCCCAAAGAAACAGAATTGGTATTTAAAGGTTTGTTGGTTCGGGAAATAAAACTTTTAAAGGCAATATTTTTGACAAGATCACCCCGTTTTTTTATTACGTTTTTTGGCATCGATGAGAGGGGTTCCTTATCTAAAAAAAGGGCGCGCTTTGTTGAAAGCGGCCGAAGCAAAACAATTCATCACGCGATACTGGGACGTGGGGGGGAAAGACCGGTGTTTTTCAGTAAAAAAAAGGTTTTTGAAAAAAAGATTTTATTCGGGTGATAGGTTTTTTCAGAAGCAAAAAACTATTTGTATTTTCTTTTTCGCAAGAATTAAATGACAAAATTTTTTGAAGCGCAAGCAGCAATCAAAAAACTGTTAGTTTTTCTCAAAAAAAAAACCCCCTTTAATTTTTCCCAAAGGGCAGTACAACAAGAGCAAGTCCTTTTATGGACAAAAAGAAGCATGTACTAGAAAAAAAAGAATATTTTTTTTGAGCAATGGCCTTAAATGCTATTAAGGCTAAACAAAAAGGCCAATGAACTCCCAAAAAAAAAAACCAAAAAGGAAGAGGAAGATTTTTTTCAAAGAAAAAGGCGGAAAAAAAAAAGAAAAAACCAAAACGCCAAGTGTTTTTACACCCTATCTTTTTTAAAACCCCAAGCAGAGTTAGCCCCACACCCAAAAACTTTCAAAAAGATTATTTTGCACAAGCATAAATGAACAAGACATTGTAGAAATACACAAAAAAGGGGTTGAAAAAAATCTCAAAGGCGGGAACGCACAACAAATCTTAATTTAATTCAGTTTGGACGTTTTTGTTTTCATGCAAACAATGGCAAGGTACAAAAAAAAAAAAAGGAAAAAAAGCAAAAACGGGGGCTCAGTGGCCTGGAAAAAAAATGGATTCGATGTTCAGCGCGTAACTACGGCCGTTGCCAAAAACTTTTATGCTTTCCGCGTTTAAAAACGGTTGGTTTGCCAATCATTTTTTTCATGGGGGCAAACTGAAGCAAACGAAGGAGTTTAAATTTGAGAGTACAAAAAGTACTGGTCAGAAGCGCCGCCATTCCTCCACACAGGCCCCAAACAGCCCCGGGCTTAGACATACGGCTTGTTTGCGAATAACAACAAAAGTTCCCTGTGTGTGTGTCTGTTAACAATGTTTAAATAAGTAACTAAAGCATGTACTTTAAAAAATAGTAAATGACGTCCCCTCTAAAAATATAACGACAGCATTACGGTTTCAAAAATAGTAAATGCGTGGCTCTAAATAGTAACATCTGCGAAGGTTTCAAAAAAAAAAAAAGACTGGCCTAAATTTGTAACGATCATGCAGTAGGGTTTGCTCCCATATAATTTTTCGCCCCCCCTGCTTCGGCTGTTTTTGTTTAAATTGATTGTTACTACGATTCATGTTTATGTGGCAAGTTGATCGTTTTAAGATTGTTTTAATTTTTCTACTTTTCAAATTAAAAACCAGTTATCTGCCTTAAAGTGGCCCTTATGCAATGGAACGATTTTTAATTTTTGGGCAAACAAACTAGATAGGGTTAGGCAGCCCTTTTGTACTCCCCCAGTAGGGAGGGGAGTAGGTGTGGCCAGCACTATCTTCATATAAAGCCCAAAAATATACAAACGGATGTACTAACTTGGCGTTTAAAGGGCCGCCAAAAAAGCTCGGCTACAGCAAAATGCGTAACCTGCCAAAGCCATTTGCAAGCCTGGTTGAGAAAAGAGGAGACAGAAAACTGGCCAAGTGATCTATGTGGTTGGACTACTACGATGTATGACGTGGTTCAAAAAAATTTGTAAGGGTTCGCGTAACCCCCGGGCAAACTTTTTATGAAAAACCTCTTCAACGCCCCTCCACCTCCTTTTCGGCTGCCTTCGGGGGGCCGCCGTAGAACGAAACAGATCCTGTGATTTGATTCAGGATTGATAGGTGCTTTGGGTGGCTTCTTGAATTTTTCACTTTTCAAGTGTGAAAAAAAAACCCCCTTAAACCTTTCTCACAAGCATGTCCTGTCTATTGTGTGTTTGTTTTTGTTTGTTTTGTTTGTTGTTTGTTTGTGTTGTGTGTTTTGCCTCCCCCTACTCCGCACGTCCTCCCACCCCCACCCCCCCCCCCCCCCACGCCGCCCCCCACCCCCCCCCCCACGCAGCCCCCCCCCCACCCCCCCCCCACCCCCCCCACCGCACACTAAGTCACCCACGTTCTTAACTAATTCCCCCAAAGTCATTTCTAAGCATCCTCAAGTTTTTTCTTAAGTCATTCTCAAGTTCCCCCAAGTCACCCTTAAAAGTCATCCCAAGCCCCCAAGTCATTTTTAATTTCAAAACTGAAGTCTCCTCAAGTCTCCCCAATTAACCTAAGATCATAACTAAGTCTCCTCTAAGTACAACCAAGTTCTTTTTTCAAGTTTTTGTCAAAAAAACAATACATTCTATGTTTTTGTCTTAAAAGTAGATGTTTAATATAGTCCACACGCCTAAAAAAAAACCGTCATCACGAGTTTTCTTTCTGGCTTCTCTGCCGGATGGGTAAAGCTAATCTTAAGAAGTTCTTACAACCAAGAAACCGCATTGATTAAATTCTGGTTAGGGAAAAATGTCTTTTATAGACCCTGTTTTATTTATTATTTCATCTTTTTTTATAGCCATGATCTTTTTTTATTAAAAAAAAATTTAAAATTAAGTTTTTAAAATATTATTCCTTAAAAATGGATCAAAATGATTTTTTGTTTTTGAGGTTTGGTGCTTTTTGTTTCTTTTTTTTTGGGGTTCGGGGAATTTTTTTGATTGCTTTTGTTTCTGTTGCCTTGTGTATATATTTTTAACCGTAATAACCGCCCCCCCAGCGCAAGGGCGCCTAAAAATGGCAACAGTTTTAATTCAATAACCATAAGTTTTGGGCTGTGGGGCCTTGAATACTGGAGTTTTTTAAACTGGCTTTTAAATAAACTTGTTTGGCGTGGCGGGTTTGTTTTCATGAAAGTTAATCGAACTTTAAATTTTTTTGTCTGTTCCACTCTGCTAATTTTTTTCCTGTTTTAAAACATCCCCAGGAGAGGATGCTTTTCACGGGTCTCCCCCCCTGATTAGTTTTTGGGGTTCTGCTGATTTTTCGGGTTTGGTTACTTTCTCCACCTGTTTCTGCTGATTTTCGGGCCGGCATTTTGAAGGGAAAAAAAAATCTATATGAAAAAAATTTTTAAACCCCAATTAATGGCATAAAAATTTTTTTTTCCAAATCTTAGTATAGATCCATCCTAAGACTTAAAAATTTGTTAAAAAACTGGATTTTGCGTTTAAATCATACGAAAGATCTTTTTTCAAATAAAGGGGAGCAAATCTAGATATTTTGTCAAACTAAAACCGTTTGCCCCCCCTTTTCCCCAATTCTAGACCCCAGTGCGTTTCATACTGTTTATGTACTTTTAATTCTTGCGGGACATCGTTAAAATCGTTCTATGCTAAATTTCGTTCCGAGGAACTTTTTGTTTTCCCCCCTGCTGCCCAAGAATCAGCCCCCCCTTTTTGGGCTAATAGCTTGGGGCATCAACTTGGGGCATTTATAAGTTCGGAAGGTTTAGGCCGCCCTGAGTGTAGTAGACATCGCTGGTTTTTGTTTTTTATTTAAATTTTAAAATTTTTTTATTTTTTAAAAAAGACACCGAAAAAAAAATGTCGCCAACCTTGTAAACCATTCTGTGTATTTTGGGGGCCTAAGTGTGGTACACAATCTTGGTAAAAACCTGTTAAAAAATAAAACCCGGCAGATCTTGGCAAACAGACTTTAGGATTCGCAAAGCTATTGCTTTTATTGCAGCTTCGTTTGCCACGAAAGATTTTCTAGTCAAGCAAGGAAATAATTCCGACAGATAAAATAGTAAATAAAAAATACATTTAAAAAAAAAGGCTTCACTCGTAATTATGTAGGGGGCGCTTGGTTTTAAAAGCGCTCGCTTTTTTGTGGAAGTAATTAGCATTTAGTAAACTGCGGATGAAGGCGAGAGAAAAAAAACATAACAAAACTGTGGGGCAACTAGCCGCAGACAAGACCTATAAAAAAAAATTGGCAGTTAGTTTTATTAAAAACAAATGAAAAAACAGGGGGCATGCAGCTTTAAAATTAAAGTGTTGATCAAGGATTTAAAAAAATTATCTTGAAGGGCAAACCCCAAACGAGCATTTCCCCCCCAAAATTTTTTTGACTTTTATAACATCAGAAAAAAAAAAAGATGCAAGAAATCGGGTTTATTGCTTTGGGAATGACCGTGTGTATTTTTTTGCGCTAAATTTCTGAATAAAAAAATGAACAAAATCTTTATTCGCCCAAAGGGTATTGGGAAGGAACACCAATCAAAAAATAAGCCAAGCGCTGGAGTCGTGAACAAACAGCAAAGGATGGTTATTAAAAAGCGTTTGGCAAATTTAATTTCCAGCGCCTAGCGAATACAGGGGGGAAAACCCCACTTGTGAACACAACTCCCAAAAGACACCCATCAAATGGACCCTTTTTAAATTTAACCCCCTGATCGATTAGACGAAAAAGTTTTGTACGCACTTTCATCTTGACAAAGTTCAAGATCAAAGAGCGGAACCTTAACAAAAAGGTGTTCTGCTGTTTCTGTTGCCATACAATGAATACCAAAGAGGTCCTTTTAACTTTATCCTCGCATGATTAAGCGATTTGGGGAAAGAATTTAAAGGCCCAATGAACAAATTTTTGTTGAAACATAGAGTTACCACAAAAGAGGCATTCCGGGGGGTTCACAGGGTTTTAAAGGCTTTAGTTTTAAAAATTTAAAAAAAAGTTTTTGCTGAAAAACTTTTTTTTCCTACCAGTATACAGAGAGCTGTTGACAATCTCGCAAACCCGAAAGGGTTTGAAGCTGCCCCCAGTTTTTTTCGCGCAATGAAATAAGAAGAATTTTAAAGGGCTAAAAACCCGTACAAGCAATCAAAAAAAAAACAAAAAATGTTTTTTTGAAGGAGAGTCTTTTTCCGGCAAACATTCTGTTTGGTTTGAAAGAAAAGGGACCTTTATTTACGGGGGAAGCAAAAGGGGGACACTCGCTCAGGGGAAAACCCATCCCCGTTTGAGTTTTGACCCCTATGAAATAAAAAGAATTGTAAAGATGATCCGCCCGTGATTATTTACGAGAAACTGACACAAAAAACAACCATCCCAAAGTCTTTTGGAAGGAAGAAAATGCAGAAATCCCGCCAGACACAGTTTTCCCCTTTAAATTTAATTTTCGTAAATATATTTGGTTTAAAATGGAAAGGCCAAAAGAAAGAACCTGGAACCCAAAGGGAATCAAAAGAGGTACAAGAATAAAATAAAGAGACTTGGAATTAATACGAGAATCAATTGGTGCTATTCGTGTTAAAGAAACAATTTCAAGGATTCATTGGCACATGGCCTGCATCCAGATCGCCCACAGCCAAAAAAACCCAAATTTTTACTATCAAAAATGGATAAAAAATTCTGAAATAATAAAAAAAAATTCGAGCGCATCAAGCAAACTGAGGGAAAAAAATTTTTTTCGAATTGGAGGTTGATAGATTATTTTTAATAAAGTTGAGGAAAAATTGGGGCCCCCAAAATATAAACCCGAAGAAGATATATAATTTTGCTGTTCTCCGTGCCCAATTTCTATGAAAACTCTGGATTTAAAAAATACTCGTTTTGTTTTGTTTAAACTAAAAGACTTTTTTGTTTCAACGGTTGTGTTGTCTTGTAATAGATCGTAGTTTTTACTTGTCAGATGAAAAATATGTTTATTGAACAAGCTTCTTTTTAGTTGTCATGCGAACTCGACTGCACAACACTGCGAGATTTTCCCTTTTCTTTTTTGTGTTTTTTCCCCGGGTAGAAAATACTGTACATTTTCGACCTTTAAAACCAAAAAAATCCTTGATCACCCTTTTCCCGTAATTCATCCTTTCCTTTTCCCAAACCTTCTTATTGTAATTGAATGAAAGGTGAATCTTTTGATAATGGACGTGTCATACATCCTGCATGCCCCTTTTCTACTTCTAATTCCTTTTTTATGATGTCTTCTAAGGATATCTATAAAAAACTACTGTATCTGTGTAAAGCACTTGGACTCAGGTACAGGGGCCCCTTTTTTAAAATAGTCATAAAGAAATCTAAAATCAAAAGCTTTGTAATTTTTAAAACAGTAAACCCCAAAAAAAACGGCTTGTCCAAAAAGTTTTTTTTTTTTCATCATTAGCCAAAAAACGATCATGAAATCTTTTTAAGTCCTGTAAATTTGTTTTGGGTCAGCTTAATTTCTTCTTCTTTTGGTGCAAATTTACAACTTTTTCGTTTGTGGGGATTCCCATAGCTTTCCGAACAGTGTTGTTCATAACTGAAAAAAAATCTTTTTTGAAAACTTTTGCGGATTTGTTCGGATCAGTGTTCTTAAAATGTTGGTTTCATGAACTGTTTTGATCAAAGCAATTATCGATGAACAGCTGTTCAAATTCAAACCATGTCTTAAATAAAATTGTAGAATCTGTAATGACAACATAATTTTTTTTGCCCCCAAGGTTAGGCACAATTTGGTGGTTTTTTTGGATTTCTTTAGGCTTCTGCTGTAAAGGTGTCATTTTGCGGGAGGGTTTTTAGGATATTTCTAAATAACTTTTAGAAGAAACCCGCTGTTGATCAGGCGAAACTGCCCCCCAAACCCCTTTAATGCCCTTTGAAAATTTTTGGGTTGTCTTCTGTGTCATCTTGAAGTTGCGTAATGGAAGTGATTGCGCCATAGCCCAACCATACAGATTGTTTGCATCTAAATACATGAGATAGTTAGACCTTTTACTTGGATCATAGTCGTCAAGTATTTGTTGTTTGCTTTACAGTAATGATGCGACGCCATACTAATTCCTCCACGCAATCCGTTTCAATCATCTGAATCATTGGTAGGTCAGACAATAAATCAATCTGTACTCAGTAAAACTTTAAGAAAGCGTCCCAACTCATCCCGGGCGCAGAAATGTAATGCGCAGGATCCAGGCTATAATGTTTCATGCAGGTCTTTCTATAGTTTTCAAAGACGTCCGCCAACAAACATGTATCAGCCATCAAGTAGGAGTCATGATAGTCTCCCATCGTTTTGCACTCTAACTTCTGCCACGCATCTTGAGCATGCTGGTAATCAGAATCACTGATGTCTTTCTCTAAGACTAGAAAAGAACGCGCCTTTAGGCGGAAGTGTATCTTCGTCAAACCTTTCCCAAACTGTTCATGTATTCATAAGGGTAAACACCCTTTCTAACGAGAGTTGGGTCAAAATATTCTTCCGTTATTGGACAGGACTTTAAGGACATAGCCAGTGACTCTAATGAACCCATCATGTGTTGCATAGAGTCATAAAAGACATGTTATTTAAAGTGAAACACATGTACTTTTCTGATGACTGTGCAATGCATGACACCCTGAAGGCATCGTCCACTGCTTTCATTATAAGATGAGAGTCGTAACCTGGCAAGTTATGAAAGATACAGGCAGCTTCCATGTCTTTGGTTCAAACTTTAGTTGAAGATTGCATTTACTGTGTGCTGCACCTCTAAACTTTCCGCTAATGTGATATGGTCTCTTACTGTCGGATTTGTTGCTTCTTCACTGAGTTCTAAACCACAAATCCAACAATGTGTGGCTGAGTCATACTGTTGTTGATCTTCAGGCGTCATTATGATTTCAGATAAGTTTAGATTATTAGAACAGTCATTACGCACTTTCTGCATGCGTTCTAAGAAGTATTCTGCAGCATCTGGGCCTCTATACAATTCTGGTGCTGAATGGGCGCCATCCGACCTGACAACAATGAAGGCAAATGAACAAATCTGATGATTACCCGCACAAAAGTCCCTCAAACAACATTTTTATGACATAAATTCCAGACCCCCCCCCCCCCGCCTCCCCACACACTCACATGCACACGTGGCCCCACCCCATACCCCCCCCCCCCCCCCCCCAAACCATTTAACACAACATCTCTTCTTTACCAAATAGCAGCTTCCTTAGAACAAAAACATGTAAATAGCCTTTCCCATGAAAATGAAAATGAATAGATGAACAAAAAGTCCTAAAAACAGATTTACATAAACAAAAAACCCCCACCAATAACAGATCAGTGCCAGGGGAACAAGGAAAAAAAGAGAGAGAAGGGGGGGGGGTACAGAGGGGGAAGAAAGAAACAGACCAATGGACGAACTAGAGAAAAAGATGAGGGATAAGGAAAGAAAGAGAGAGAGACAGAGACAGACAGACAAAAGACAGACAGACTGGAGATCAAGAGACTAAGGTACGGGGAAAAAAAGGAGAAGAGGGGGTGGAGAGGAAAGGGGAAAGGATAGAGCGACCCCCGACAGAAAAAGAGACGAAAAAGAGAGAGAGAGAGAGGAAGGGAGAGAGAGGGGGAAAAGGAGAGAGAAGAAAAGGAGAGGAGAGAGACGAGCGGGAAGGAGAGAAGAGAGGAGAAGGCAGGGAGAGAGAGAGAAGGGAAGGAGAGGGCGAATCGGGGGGAGGGGGGGGGGGGGGAGGGGGAGAGGGGAGAGACACCGTGACTTACAGCAATATCCATTAATAAGAAACCACATCGTTTCGAAAGATTATTTACCAAATTCTGCAAAAAATTATTTGTTTATGCCAGAGCCCCGCCCCCCCCCCCCCCCCCCCCCCCCCCCCCCCCCCCCCCCCCCCCCCCCCCCTCCCCCCCCCCCCCCCCCCCCCCCCCCCCCAACTTCATTAAAGAAACACCATGATTTCAAACTGATCACTTCCATTTAATAAAATTTAATTTAAACGTTGTAAACATATGCATTCGGTAGCAAACAGGTACTTTCCCGGACATAAATAGATGGGAAGAATAAAAGAAGAGGGCGGGGCCTTTACTAATAAGATGAGAAGAAGAAAAGAAAAAGAAGAAGAAAAAAGGAAGGGAAAGAAGACAGAGGGGGGGGGTAGAAGGAAAGAAGAGGGAGAAGAGAAGGGGGGAGGAGGGCCGAGACCAGAAAGGGAAGGGTGAGGGACGGGGGGTGAACGAAAGGGAGAGGAAGAAGAAAAAAGGGAGAAAGGAAAAGGGAAGAAAAAAGCGAGAGAGAGAGAGAGGGGGAGGGGAGGGAAGAGAGAGGAGGAGGGGAGGGGAGAGAGGAGAGGGGAGAGGAGAGGGGAGAGAGAAAAGGGAGAGACTGGCCGAGAAAAAAACAGGGCCCCGTTCAAAGGGGTGAACAGTTTAAAAGGGAGAACAGAACGGAGAGAGAGAGAGAGGAGGGGAAAAAGGGGGCGAGGAGGAAGAGAGGGAAGAGGGAGGGTGGAGGGGAGGGGAGAGAGAGGAAGAGAGGGCAGGGGGCAGAAACTCAAATGCAAAAAAAATTTTAAAACTCTAAACAATCACAGATGATTCTAACCTCTCCCCCTCTCCCTCCCCCCCCCCCCCCCCCTCCCAAACGTTCCCCCCCATCCCCAACCCCACACCATTTTCCCCAAACAAATGAGAAGCTTCCATTCAAATACAATATCTGTGAGTCAACCCCATTCCCCAACTTATCTGAAAAGTCATTGTAGCACGCAAAGTACAATTCAACAGGAAAATTTGAACCATTTAAAATTTCATGAAAAAACAGAGAGAGAGAGAGAGGAGAGAGGGAGAGAGAGAGGAGGAGAGGAGAGAGAGGAGAGAGGAACGGGGGAAAGGGGAGTAAAGAGAGGTGGGGGGGAGGGAGACCAAAGAGAGGAGACACAGAGACAAATATACAAATAGACATACAGACGATAGGCAAAAGGACTGCTGGAAGACATAGAGTTAGACAGGGAAAACAAATCTGACACCATTTTGTATTTTTATTTTTATGTACTTTCTTTTATAACAGTATTTTCCTTGGAAGATGGTTATGTCCATTCAATAAAAAGTTTTGCAAAACATAGCCAAAACAAATAAGCAAAAAGGGGAAAAAAAAAAAACGAAAAAAAGATCATTTTGCATTTACCCTCTCTATACATGAACAGTCATTTTTGGCATTGGTATGTGTATCAACACGACAATTGACGCATGATTGTTATGTACAAGATGGGATCCATACATCCTTCAATATCAAACCACATCCCTTGTCTTCAAAAAGCCCCCACCCCACCCCCCACCTGTCAACATGTTCAAACTGAACAACTCATTACATCACTGATGTTTTCAAAAGGACATAAGTCACAAAGCATAACCAATTCAAAATGTAAAACCAAGTGATCACTATTACTACCGTCACTACCATTCACCAACATCAATATTAATATCAGCAATAGAAGTAATCACATCAATGTTAACATTAACGCTTATAACCGTTGTGGTGTCCCTAACCAACAAAGGTACTCTGATAGTTCTCTGATGGCAACAAGTTTATGTTTTGGGTAATGATATGAACACAGCGGGATACAATAAATACCATGCCAACAGATTTCGTCAAACCAAATTATGCTCTGTCTGAAAAAAGCTCCAACCGTGGTGAGAAGAAAAAAAAAAAAAAAAAAAAAGAAAAAAAAAAAAAAAAAAAAAAAAAAAAAAAAAAAAAAAAAAAAAAAAAAAAAAAAAAAAAAAAAGGGTGGAAGGGGGAAAAAGGGCGCTAGAAAGGGTACTGTACAATTTTACAATCACACACAAACACACAACACACACACACACACACACAACCCAACACACAACACACAACACACACAAACACACAACAAGTGGACACTGTACATATCATAAAAACATTAGATTTGATAACAAGGGTGGTTAAAAAATTATATATACATACCCAAATATACCTACATAATCTACATACATACACATACACGCATATATGCATACAACACACACTACACACACATAATACATATATATAAAACACATATACACACAACATACATATTACCCATTATACACACAATATAATACATATATCATACATATAACATAACATACATATATATACACATACATCATACACTACCACATATATATACTATACATAATGCATACCAACACATACACTACATAATACATGCATATACTACACACACATACATACATATATATATACAACATATATACACACATATACATACATATACACACAATTATATTTTATAAATTTTTATTGAACATGATACGAGTCCAGTGGACACAAAAAATATGCCCAAAAGTAATTCCCAAAAAATGAAGCTTATTCTGACCCAAGAAGAAGAAAAAAAAAAAAAAAAAAAAAAAAAAGAAACAGAAAAATGAAGTCCAGCAGAGCAGGGGAACAAAAGGGCGGAGAGGAGAGGGGCACCAGAAGAATTGATTCTACAATTGTTACACTCACACACAAACACAAACAAACACAATACACGCGCGCGCGGGGCACAAACAACCAATGGACTGACAAGTTTTTACACACACACACACAAAACACACATGCGGCCGCGCTGCCCGCGCCAAAACACACAAAACACACACACACACACCCCACACACACACACACACCCACACACACACACACAATCCACACACATACTGGGGTATGCCTACACCCCACATATAAATAATATTTAGATAGCATGGAGAGAATAATTAACAACAAATAATTCAAGATAAAATTAATGCTGAAAAACCCTGATGGGCAGAAAGTAATGATAACAATCCTAGTGGAAGGAAGGAGGAAAGTGATCCATGTGCGGTAAGGGACAGGGTTGGGGCAAGGTCACACAGTCAAGTGGGAAGGAAGGAGGAGAAGATGATCATGTGCGGTAAGGGACGGGTTGGGGCAAGGTTTACACGTCCAATGAGAAAGGGTTGAGAAAGGACATCCTGCCAAAATTGTATGTCCTTCCGTTTTTCCCCATATTTTCCTTTTTAAAAGTGAAGACATGGGAAAAAACAATATGAAATGCCTTAACATATATACACAATATGAAACACACATGTTATGTACATGTCAAGCAAAACATTTCACATAAATAAATTCACAATGAATCAATCCACCCATTTTAACACACACACACACACATTTTCGACCTTTCGTTAAACCATGGCCTTAAGGAAAACCGATCCGATCACGTTAATTGCCCGTTTCATTGCACGATTTTTTGAGTTGGCCCCCTTTTTCCCCTTTGGACACCACGCAGGAGAGTTCGAGTGTCTATTTGTTTTCTTTAAAACAAATTTAATTAGCCTTCGTAAGCCCTCAGTTTATAGACATTTCCGGGTTTTGTTTTAAATTTCCCTGGGTTCCCAAACACAGCCCCTTTTTTGAGGAGAAGAACCTCCCCAGTGGGGGTCGTGGTCTCCGGTGCCGGGTGCCCCTGAGCGGTGCGCCTTTCCGTGTCCTCGCTGACACGGAAAACCCGATCGGCTGGTGAAGACCCTGTGCACTTTTGGGACCAGCGCCCGTCCCCGCCTTTCCTTGTATCTGTTGTTCTGAGGTCATGCCTCTTTTCGGCTGATTTGTTTCACGGGTAGAAATGTCTTTTTCGTTTTTACGAATTGTGTTAAAGAAAATGGATGTGCGTCTTTTTTGTCAGTTAATCCCCGGGGCCCCAAAAATTTAAAAAGAAAAGACTGATGTTTTTCCATTTCAGATGAAAAAAAATTCTGTGTACTTTTTAAAAGTATCTTTTTAAAAAAAAAATGGAAAGAAATTTTTATTGAAGGGGTACAAGGTTTTTTTTTTTCGAGTTTTTCTTAAATGCGAGAGGAGTCGAAATTTTTGTTCAACAATAACTTTGTTTTTAAGGTTAAAAAGTTTCAACGACGAGTTTGGAAATTTATTTTAATAATGTTGAGACACTAAAAATAATTTTTGTTTGTTAATTTTATGGACCCAATAGAGTGACCCAGAATTTTAAACAGTCTAAAAAAAGTTTGTTGGTTTGGTTTAGAAAATTTTATAATAGGGGGGTTTTTTAAAACGGTCTTAACCCGGCTAAGTTTATCAAAATTATAAACACACAATAATCCTGGCAAAACAAGCTGTTGAAACATGATAAAAAATTTAGACCGAATGATGTTTGGAGGGAACTAAACCCAAGTGTCGCCGTTTTCATGAAAAAAGAAAAAATCCATTTAAAAAGGCCCAGGTTGGTTTCTTTTTGATTCAGACACAGTTGTTTCCTATACGATAGTAGATTTTGAGTCGGGTTATAGAAGGGATCACTCGCTGTATTTTTTAAAAAAAAAATTTAATAAAGTTTTAAAACGTAATATTTTTTGGGAAATTTAAAACCGTTCTTTGAAAGTTTTCTATTTAGATAAAATAAATACTGTAATTGAAAATGTAAAAGAAAATATTTCGTAAAAAACAGATAATGAAAAATCAAGAAAAAGTAAATTTTCCAATCGAGTGTCTATTTTTTATTTCCTGTGAAAAAAATAGATCGAAAACTTTTACGCTCTGAAAGAAAGACAGACAATGCAAAAGAAAAACGATAGAGAAATTTATCAGGATTAGAAAAAAAGGAGGAAAAGTGAAAAAAAATTTGAAATCATTAATGAAAAAGAAAGAGCAAAAAAGGAAATCAAAACAAAACAAATGAAGGGTTTTATTAAGCCGGGGCTAAATGGATGCAAGGGAGAAAATTAGTATTTTTTTTTGCAATTTTTGAGAAAAAACACTCATTAGTAAAAAGTCCAACTAAGATAAACAAAATTGTTTTAAAAAACCCCAAAATGACATATTTAAAAGAAGTGCCAATTTTTTAAATCATTATAATTTTCGCTGGGGAAAAATGTGACTGATGCTTATTGGGACACCCCTCTTTTTGAATGAAACAGGCACTGAATTGGGAAGGTTTATTTAAAGAAGAAGCAACTTTTCTTAAAGACGATGAAAAAAATAAAAAGCCTTTTCTGATGGGCTTTTACTTGGATTTTTAAAAATATTATTTTAAAGGGTTTTTTTTAAACCCTAGGGTTTAAAAAACGAATTTTTTAAAAAAAGGGCTTTTCTTGAAAAGGGAAAAAATTTTTCGATTTAAAATGAAAAACCAGGATTTTTAAAAAACCCATTTCGTAAAATTTGACTGATATTTTTTGCATTCTTTTAGAAAAAATTGGTTGGTTAAAAAAAGAAAACGATTTATTAAAAATTTCTGGGAAAAAAATTTAAAAAAAAAAACACACAAAAAACCCCCCAAAAAAAAAACCAAAAAATTTTTTTTTCATGTCTAAGTTTTAAAAGCTTTGGGGTTTCCCAAAGAAAATTTTTGTGATGGAAAACTTTTTCTATAAAAATATTAAGTCTTGCGTTTTGTTAAGGACGGGTTTTTCAAATTGGTTCAATGTAAAAAAGGCTGCGACAAGGAGACCCAATTTCCCCTTATTTATTTGTGATTTGTGTTAAAAATTTTTCCAAAGTTAGGGAAAACCAAGATATTCAGGGGAATTTGAATAAATGAAACGAAAATTAGTTGTCTCAGATGGCGATGACAAGAGTTCAATTGCAGGGGGTAGAAAATCGTTTGAAATTGTATTTTACGTTCTTTTTAGATTGACAGGTCTCGGGTCTTCATTGGGAATCTGAGTAAACAGGCGTTTGGTTAGGAAGTTTTAAAAAAAAAGGAAAACGCTAATGGAGCATTTGAACATTTTTGGAACCCCCCCAAAATTTTCGAATTCTTTGGGATAGGTTCACAAAGTTTTAAAAAATTGCGTAGAAAAAGAACATTCAGAAAAGAGCGATGTAAAACATTTTTTTTAAAAAAAGGGTTTAAAACGCCGATTACACCTTTAGGGAGAATAGCTATTTTTAATCCCTCATCCTTTCCCAAAAAAAGATTTATTTTTTGGTGCTTTTACAAACCCCCCGGTTTTTCTTTCAAAATGTCAAAAATATGTAATAAATTGTATGGAAAAAAAAACCAGCAAAAATTTTGTCAAAAAAAAAAAAGCTTTAAAAAAAAGACGGAAGGAGGTATTGTTTCCTGATTTAAAAACCTACGTCGAAAACTTTTTAAATTATCCGGTCCGAGAACTGAACGATCAAAACCTAAATGGAAACAAATTTAGTGAAATTTCCTCAATGGCCTCATTAGTAAATATGGTCCAGAAATTTTTGCAAAATTCCAAAATTAACCCTCTGGGGGAACTTTTGAAGCTTAAATTTTTTATTACAAATGCCCCCCTTCTGCTGAGTACTACAGAAACCTATATCCTACAAAAAACGTTTTAAAAAGGGAAAAGGGGCATGTTTTTAAAATGCTCGCAAACAAAGGGTTTTTTTTATTCCACATTTTTTTATGTAATGGTCGTTCATTCCCACAGGAACTTCAAGGAAAAATAATTATGTTAATTGATTTCTTACTTTTGAGGTATAAGATGGAATAACCAAATTTTAAAAAAAAGTTGAATTTTCCCCTTTAAAAAATAAAAAAAATTCTTCACTCTTTATAAAATATTATTTTCCACCTCAGAGGCTCAAAAAAAAAAAGATGTATTGTTTTATAAAAAAATTGAGAGCTCCACTGGACAAATGGGTATGAAAACTTTCGAAAACCCTGTTTTGGGAAAACGTGTTTCTTTAAAACATAAGATTGGGAGGAAGTTAAGTGGGTTTTAGCTGAGAAAATCCCTAGATTTGGGAAAAATGTAATTTTTAAAGAAAAATTTGGGTATCGATAATGATTTTGTAGTTTTGGGCCCATTTAAAAATAGATTGACCATATGTTTTGGAAAGTACTTACATTAAAGCTTTTTGGGGTATGTTCACTGAATTAAAAAAAGAGAAATTCCCTGCCAAAATATACGTTTAAAAAGAGTCTCTTGCTTCTAGGTTTTTATGCAACAATTGAGGGGAGTTATTTTCTCTTTTCATTCTTTGGGAAAACAGTATGTTTAAATGTTAGTTGAAGGCGTCCCCACAATTAACATCTTTTTGAGATATGAATAAGATTTAAAAATTGAAAAATAAATCAATTTTAAAAAATGAAAATATGGATTTCCCGACAAATGGCTTGTTTTACCCCCCGCTTTTATGATTTTTTTTTTGTTTTTGTCAGTGTGAAAGTATTAAAAGCAATTTGATTTTAAAAAGCATAGACTAACAAATGTATTTCGCCCCTTGCGAGGGCGTCATGAGGCCCTGTATGTTTTTAAGGTGTACATTTTTGTTGTTTTTTGTTTTTCCTTTTAAGGTTGCTTCATTAGACAATGGTTCTGTGAAAATGCTTTTTATTTGCGTAAAACCCCCCATTCATCTTAATGTTTGTTGGTTAATTGGGAAGTGTGTCCGCTTATTTGTCCTTCTACCTGTCCCCCCGGCTTAAAGTTTATCCCCCACTGATCTCTCTACTTTTTCTCTTTCTTTTCCTTTTTTTTTTTTTCTCTTTAAAAAAAGGGAAAAAAAATTTAGCAGATTACACTTTTCCCTGCTTTAGAAAGTAAAATGAGATATGCTGAAAAGGGTATTTTTTCCTTCTTTTTGTTTGTGATTACTACTTTTTGTGTTTTTTTTTTTTGTTTTTACCCAATTTCTGAATATTTATGTTGTTATTTTGTTTATGAAAACAATAAAAGAAATAAAAATGTTTTAAAAAAAAAAAAAAAAAACTGATATTACTCATTACATTTTTTGAAGTTTTTTTTGGCGTGGCCCTTTATAAGGAACAATGAGTGATTCGAAGCGCGTAAAAAACATTGGAGAAAATTTTTCATCCGTTTCCAGTCTTAAAAATATTTAGTCCGGGGGGGGTAATTAGTTTTTGATTACAGGCAAAATGGGGGCCCATCAGTGTTTTTAGTTGCTCGCGGCCGAACAGATGGAATTCTTAAAAATTTTTTTACAGAATCTTGTTTAGCTTCTTTAAGTATGTGCATTGTTTAACTCATTTTTCGTTCATGTGTAATGTGGAGCCCGGGGTGAAAAAATCGTAGTAAAACAATGATTTTTGCGGTCCATCGTTTTTTGGGTGTTCTTAGACACTTTAAAGGGCTGTAATTTGTTTCCTCTTTCCCCTGGTAAAAATTTTAAAATTATTGGTTTGTTTTGTTTTTTCAAACTGCAATTTGATCACACTCGGAAGGATTTCCCTTGAAGTTAAGATCTTTGGGTTTGCCGAAGTTATCCTCCCTGCGTGTTCGCGGACATGAGCAGCCTTGCAAGAACAACCACATGAAACATTGTCGTCTGAATTCTTTAGTTTAAAAATGCTCTCTTTAAAAACAACTCTCGAGGAGCGGAATGTAAGCCTTGCCTAAAATCGGTGCATACTTAGCCTTTTTATCTAATCTCAAAGACTTCGCCCTCTGCCCAACCGAGCCCCATTTTCTTCTTCGGGGCCACTCAAATGTGAAGCAGTTGTTTTCCCCAAGGGTGTTAAGTCATTATGGAAAAAATATTTGCTGTTTAGTTGAGACCCCAAATTTAGATTTTTTTCATTTATTTTTATATAGTGTTAAAAAAGCAACATTACTTTAAAAAGGGGGGGTTATTTTTAGTTTACTTGGGAAATTTAAATTTTTATGTACAACGCTTGCCCGCACGTTTGTGGATCAATGACTTCAAAAACAATTCATTTAAAGCTCTTTCAAACGTCTTTTTCGACATTCCTTCAAACAATTTATCTGGGCCCTTTATATATCTTAGCCCTGCTGTCTTTCTTTTTTAAGCCCAAAATATTTATTAAATTAAAAAAAAATACAACTCTTAATCGAATCTATCAACGGGTTTTTTTTGCTTGGGTCAAATAAAAAAAACACCCTTTGGCTTGTTAATGGAGCTGTTTAAGCAGAGTTTAATGTTCTTTACTTTTTTTAAAGCATTCCTTTTTTTTCTGCTCGGGGGGCTGGCGTTTAAAAAAATTGCCCCCGCCTTTCTTTGAAGATCAAAATTTTTTCTTTTTTAGTCATCAAAATCGGCCTGTAAACGACTAAATTCTTCATCCGTGATGTTTGAGTCAACTAGCCTTTATTTATTGTCAGTTTGAACGAGCTAAGTTTAGCTGTTATTAGTTGAACCAAGCGGGTGTGCTTTTGGAGTTTAGTTTTTAATTTTTTGCCAGCAGCACTTACAGCTAATGAACACAGGCCAAGAGCTAAAGACAAACCGCCTAGAGGTAAAGCTGCGGGTGCGCCTATGCCCGTTGCTAAGAGACCAACACTTGTTCCTGCTGATAGAGCACTTATAGTCGATGCCCCAGTATAACATAATAACAGCCTTAAAGGCAGCAGAATACTTCGTTTGGTTTGCTGTATTTTGAAAGGTCTTGCTCTGTTTTTGTTGCTTTGTGTAATGTTTGTTAATCTAAAGGTTTTATGTGGGGGCTATCCCTTCTCTTGGCGACCCCGGGTGCTGTAGGCACATTTGGATAAACTTGAACAGACATGCTTTTTATAAAATAAAAATAATTTAGTATTGTATATCTTTTAACTGTTATCTTGAATATTCGGGCTGCGCATCATATATTAAAACAAATGTACATTAAGGGGTTTTACCCGGCTTCTTCTTCTTTTTTCAATTTGAATGTTTATTACTTTTCTCCACAGTTCTCCCGTTCCATGCAACGATTATCCTCTGTTGACCTTAGGTCAATCCATAAAACCGTATTTCGTTGTTAAATAATCATCAAGCCTAACATTGTGAAGATTTTAAAACTTTAGACAAAAGGGTTTCAACTGTTGAATTTCTACACCTCCGCCTCCAAAACAGTTTTCTTATTTCATCAAAATGCTGATAAGGTTTAAGCCCGCTAGCGTAGATTTGGTTAGGACTACCCTAAATTGAACATTGTACTTTCGTTATTTTAGGTTTAATAAACTTTTCACTTCCTCTTTTGAACGGTTCTTCATTTCACACACCCAATAAAAATACCTTTAAAGCGATCTTGCTGCGGCACTAAAACTAAAATTCCATATAGTGTCTGCCCCGCTTCTGGATATGTTGTATGATGAATCACTCTTTCGTAATATTTTTGCTAATTTTGACTGATATTTGTTGCTCAATCAGCCTTGCTAAATTTAGGTTGCTAAAAACGTCAAACTCTAACGAGATGTCAGAAATGCTTGTACTTTGCTTCGGTGTCTGATGATTTGATAACGCGTTTGTATTCATTAAAAATTAGTTCATAAAGACAATCTGTTCTTTAATGCTCCTTGAAAGTACGGTGCATGTGCTTTTAACACTCAAAAACTAAGGGGATGGAAAAAACGATTTCCATACGCAAAATTTACAGCCGCATTATTTTTGCCGTCTTTTTAAAAACTGCGGCGCCTATTCTATGTTTTAGTGCTTTCTTCATTTTCGATTCCTTGAAACGCAAAGTCAGCCCTTTCATTCCCGGTTAGCCCTAGATCAGAATAGGTATAAAAAGATGTCTGCTTGTTGTAAGAAAATTTTTCTTGCCCTCAAGTTTTATAGAAATTTTCTTAACGATTGCCCGCCCCAGATCTGTACAAACTGTCCTGTTTGGGTCTGTTTTTGAAGGCGAGTTCTTTTTTGAAAGTAAGGAAGCGCAGAGCCTGGCACAATCACTTCATCCGCTCTAGGGTCTGAAATTTGACAGTAAGAATTTGATCTGCATCAATAGTTGATGGATTTAATTGGAACAGTAATATTTCCGTTTATTTCCCTTCACGCCAAAGGTTCTTTCAGTCTTATATGCGGGTCAAAGAATCGAGCATTATGATTGTGACATTTTTTATTAAAAACAAATAAAAAGTTAATTATTTAAAAAATATGGGCAGGCAGAGAAGATGAAGATTATGTGTTCCTGATCTGGAGACTTAACATGAGTGAATGATCCCTTTGATACAACATCGCTCAATCGCTCTCAAAGCGGCATGAATTAACAGAAGTAAGGTTAAATCATTTTACGAAAGTTTAGGTCAAGACTCCGAATTTATAGACCAATTGATTTGAATTAAAAGATGATCATTTGTCTGTGAAAAACTTTCAGGACAACTTGTTCAGCTTACAACTAAACCAGACCCATCAAAGTTTTTAGCCAAGAGTACAATTATACAAAAGAACTCAGTGTAAAGATCAAACATCGCCTTGGCATCTTGTTGAACGAATTAAGGCGGGAGGCGTTCTAATACTTTCAAAACACCACTACAAGAACTCCGACAGATAACCAAATACAAAACATGGAAACTTAAGAATATAAATCAATCGGCAGAGAATTAATAAATGCATTAGAAGCAGTAACAGTTTTTCAGAAGAAACAGCATTAAAGACATACACGACTCCCGTACCCATGCGAGAAATAGCGGCCCTTGCTCTTGCTTTGAGAAGATCGAGCGAATTAACAAAACAATTTAGCAAAAACTGGGTGAAATAGATGAGATATAACAAAGAGAAAAAGAAAAACTCGTTGAGGCTGATGACGCAACTTAGGGCCTGATATTAAAGAAGAATAACCAAAAGACTAAAAGATCTTGACTCATCGGCGAGCTCAGCAAGACTGGAAGTGTTGTCTACTAACCGAGAACAATCGAACTTCAAGTGAGCAGAATAAGAGAAACTATCCAAAGAATTTTAATGAAGACACAACGTAAGCAGAACGATCCGAACATGTTTAGAGAGCAGGGAATCTCATTAGCAAGTGTTATAAGGCCTTAGATTTGCAATAAGTACACTGGTAATGGCTTATTACAGGCGGGGCGGAACAACGGCCCAGTGCCTCCACCGCCTTCGCCTCCACCTGATAAATCATGGTGTTATAGAAAAAAACTGCATGATCATCTTGCGAGTGTGTTAAAAAAAATTGCTGGTAAAGCTATAGACTCTTTACCTGGTATATTAGGGAGTATTGTTAGCTGGCTTTTGTTACTGCAAGCAAAGTAGTTGGCTTTATGGCGAGCCATTATGGGCATTAGTTTCTTAATAGTTGGGTTACTATTTAGTAAGATAAAGACCAAGTAATCCTAGGCCAGTTAATCCAATAAAACAAATGCTGTCTTTTCATTTTCATGGCCATCGCGAACAGAGTCGATCTTCAACGGCCTTAGGCGCTTTGGGCCGCGGGGATTGGATGACTTATTCTTCGGGGGTCATCTTGTTTTTTACTGCTTGCAATATTTACTGCTCAGAAATTTTATTTGTTTTCCGTTTTTCCGACCTTCTGGTCTTTGCCTGCACAAGGATTTCATTTATTGGAGTTTATTATTGTGCTATTCTGGAGTCTGGGTCAGAAGGCAGCATGTATAAACCAGTGCCATCAGCAAAGTCTACTTTCGTTCTTGCGTATTGTAAAAATTTTGGTACCTTTTTTATACTCGAAGGATAAATCAACTGTAGAATTAATGGGGTCCTCTAAAATTTGCTAAGTATTGTTTTTGGTGCATCAAAACCGTAGAAAGGATCAGTTATGCTCCCGCTCTCGTTTGTGCTTGCGAACCTAGCAAACACCAAACGTAAGTACGAATTAGAGGTCGTTTATTCGTTCTATTCCCGCTTTAGTTAGGCCCTTAGAAGTGTCTAATATACATGTTGTTCCATTGCTGTTTTATGTCTTGCTCTATGGACCCGAGGTGAACAGCCGTGCTGAAGAGAAGATGTGTAAGGAGGATTCCAGTCATCCTATACTACTGTGCACGCCCCAAAATAGGGGTGCCTAAACCATAAATTAGATCTGATTTGTTAAGTCTGTCTTAACATTAATATTGAATTCGTTGCAGATTCTTTTTCAAAAGCATTGTGTCTATTCTGTTGCTGAATGGGATTAAAACGGTTTGTCATGTGGTAATGGCGCTTGCACTTCAGTCCAAAATACGTCTGAATGTAATAAAAATGAAATCTTACACTGACTCACCAACGGATCAGGATGATTTAAATGATCAGCATACGATATCCACACCCAGTTGATGCCACAAAACCAGCAAAGTTTAACTGGTTTTGATAAAACTGCATCGGGCTGACTAAAACCACACTTGCGATGTAGTCTTTTTTAATAGGGGGGTTAAGATATCTGCTTAATGGAGTACTCACCTTTACTGAAATGTGTAGAACTGAGTCACAGAAATGTCAAGAGTATCAGGTGTTATATTTTTAAGATTGTGTGCGGCCCAACAAGAATATTTTGCATCAGTATATTTGAACGCACTCATTCTTATTTGTTTTAAAAAAATGTTTGTAAACAATAAACTCAGACCCGTCATTCGTTTTTAGGAACATGCTAGTGATAACAATGCGGAACCAGAATGTTGCACTTCATGAAATTTTTTACAAAGTTGGTATGTTTAATATAAGGATCAAGAAGATTAAATAAGGATTAAAAAGTTATAAATAGAGGACCAATTAGTTAGCCAGTTAAACCATACCTGATGGTTATGAGGGTTTTGCTCGCTAAAAGAAGCAATGAGTAACTTTGACATTGTCTCAAACTTAAACAATGCGAATCTGAAACAAATGTTATAACATTCAAGCCTGAAAAGAAGAAGTAGGTTACTATTTTGATAAGAGCTAGCTAACATGTTAGGCTTAAACAACTAAACAATCGGTGACTTTCATAGTTTAGTGTTACACCAAACAAAACTACGTATGAGGAGAAAATCCGCTCGATCTTGCATTACATTCATTATCTTGTTCATTTAGATGAGCTAAGCATGATGAAAACTTGTATGATGGAAGGCCCTCAACTGTTTATAAGCGCTTTCCATAGGGAAAGCCGCATATTGCGATTATGAAATTTACAATTCCCTAATTTACAGTTTAAAAGATTAGTTTGTGGGAGGGTAGGATCATTTAATATAAAAATTGCAGACAAAACAGGAAAAGTTGTGAAATGTGATAAACCTGACATTGTTTCTGGAAATAAAATATAAACTGTACTAAAAAAATACTGTCGGTCGGGCCCAGATGAATCGGGAGTTACATTAGCGCCTGTGAGGTGTATAACTTTCGATTAAAAGGACCTTGCAGACTTGCGGACTTTGAACAATGGTGAGATAGGCGCTTTGTATGGTTTTGAGTACACTAAAAGGGGGGGGACTGGTGGATTTATTAAAAAACGCAAAAGAGGTTGGCGAAGCAAAAAGTTCCTAAACTAGAACACTAGACGCAATCTAGAGGGCCAAATAATGTTGGCCAGTATGAATATAAAATAGATCGAAAGAACTGACTCAAATGGCACTCTGAACCATATTTAGATTGGGACATATAAATTGAATTCATAAGCCCATTTACATTTTTTAGCCGTCAAAAAAGTTTCAGAAAAGCATTCAACTCCGGCCCTTTACATGTAAGTATTATGCCAGACGACAATAGCCGGAAAGAAATGAAATAACACCGAATGGGAAAAAACAGTACATCTCCACAGGAAAAGGGAAAACGGTTTTAAAAAAAGCTTCTACAAAATTAACAGTTCTTTCCAAGCAGAAAAATTAGGGAGGAACGTTCACAATGATATTTGAATTTCTTTCTTTAAAGATGTAGAGAGGGTTGGGGTTGTGGGGATAGTGATGACCTTATAAAGGAATTAAATTAGTGGCAAACTTAGACGTTAAAGCCTTACAGTTACATCGTCGTTCTTCACATGGTGAGGATTTTAGATCTAACAACAAAGTAACAAAATCAATGTTGACTTAAATTGAAACGATCTTACGACTGAATTGGATTAATTTACACATTTAGTCCTCATAGGGTTTTTTTATACTGAACAAGTTTTGACAGAGAGTTGATAAAAATAATAACTGGATTAGATTAAATTCTGTTATACTATGGAGCAGTTATACTTTATGAAAAAGCGCCTCATTGTTCATTAATTTGTGGACAGGACTGGCTGTGAAAAAAAAACAATATTGTCTCGACCTATTACAAACAGTTTATCGTTTTAATTTTGATTATATTGTGATTTTCGTCCACCACTAAAAGGAACAAAGCATATCATGTAGAAAGGTTTATATGGACAGACGTATGACGTATTTTTAGTTGAATCCTAGCACTAAACTGAGTGAGTGTTTAGAATACTTTTATAAAAGTGTTTGAAGGAGCCGCAGACACTCTTTATTATAGATGACTGTTCGGCAGAAAAAAGATATAGTTAAAAAAAGGAGACACACTTGTCAAAACTAGCTTTTCAGCGGAAAAGACATGATGGGTATCAGTGTTGTTGGATTTTATGTCAAAAAATATAACTTCCGTTTTAAAAGACTTTAGAGAGCAGTTAAAGACTGTAGTTCTATATCACATGAAAGACAGAGACTCATTTGACGAAGTCTGCGTGAAAATGAGGTTATTGAAATGTCCTGGAAAACACAGATTAAGCAAAAACTAAAATCTGAAAAGTTTAGTAAATTGTAATGAAAAACGGATACCCTACACAGTTTATGTTTTGTTTGTAGGGTCGTTATTTTTTGGTTATTGAGTCCAACGGTCAGAATGGTTGAACTGTGTAATGCGGTTGGTTTTACCTCGTTAATGCGCATGCCCAGTGGAATCAAGTCTACTGAGTATGAGAGGAAACTGTAAATGCCAATTCCTAGGGTCAGCTGCTCCGAAACTGGTTGAGACCGGTTGAACTGTGTATGCAGGTTGGTTTTACCTCGTTATGCGCATGCCCAGTGGAATCAAGTCTACTGAGTATGAGAGAACTGATAAATGCCATTCCTAGGGTCAGCTGCTCGAAAACTGGTGAGGAATCAGCTGGCCTAGGATTGGCTTTTTATCAGTTCTCTCACACACACACAACACACACACACACACAACACACACACACCACACACCACACCACACACACACACGCACACCCACACACACACATACACACACCCACACACCCCACAACACCACACCAACACATACACAACAACACATCACACACACCACACACACACACCGCTCCACAACCACACCACAGACACACACACACAGACACAAAGCACACACACAACACACACACACACACCACACACACCCAACACACACACACAACACACACACAGCCCCGTGCCTCTTGGAAGCAAGTGGGATGGTCGAAGTATTAAAAAACAAAGGAGAGAGAGAGAGAGGAGAGAGTGAGAGAGAGAGAGGGAGAGAGAGAGAGAGAGAGTATTCACACAAAAATCATTCCAGAAGCCAGTGCCCAAACCACAGATTAAAAACCCCTTCAAAGCAAGCCGGCTAACACTAAGATCAATCAACAGGCTTTAAAAAAAAATTCCAGTCAGACACACATGAAGACAGTCAGCAGAATGTGACATACACATCAAGAATCAACCCCAGCACCAAATGTTGAGCCGAAGACCTCTTCAAAATAGGCGGCTGAGAGATGATCAAGAGTAGAAAGTCCAACTGCGGCAGAAATTGGCTACCATGATGGCGTACACCGGAAGTTGACGTGAAGAACGCAGCCATGCGTCGTGGCTTCCTGTCAAGAAAGATCACTCTGATGTTTTCCTTTTCCTCCTCTCGTTTTAGTATTTCCGGCCTGCCCCTGTCTCCCTCTGCTATTCCACAAAATTTTGTCTCTGTCTCTTGTCTATGTCTGTTGTCTGTCTGTCTGTCTGTCTGTCTGTCTCTTTTCTCTTCTTATCTCTCTTTCGTGTCTTCCTTTCTTTCTCTCTTTTCTCCCTTTTCGTCTGTTTTTAGTTCTGTCTAATGTCTGTTTTTTCTTCTGATTTTTTTTCGTACGTTTTTTTTATTTTTTTGCGTTTTTTTTTTATATAATCTTTTTATTATTTCCTTTTTTGCTCTGTGTGTGGTATGTATTATCGTCGTCTAAATTTCTTTCTTTTAAAATTCATTACTATAAAGCCCTTTCACGTCTCAACATGCAATCGCAGCCCCTTGCTATTAGTCTAATAGTGACATACCTGACGAGCCTTGCTTTCTGCTTCTCGACTTAACACATAACAGTGCCATTGTATAAGCTATGTGCCAAAAGTTAACGCCTATAATTTAAACATCGTCGCTCTTTCTTTATAATAGACGCAGCCCTGTATTGTCTGCTTTTGATCTTATTACTATACAGCTCTTGAAAATTTCTACTTCAAAACACCACTACAAGAACTCCCGACAGATAACCAAATACAAAACAGGGAAAACTTAAAAAATTTAAAATTTCAATCGGCAGACAATTAATAAATGAAATAGAAGCAAAACCAGTTTTTCAAAGAAACAGCATTAAAGACTATACACGACTCACCGCTACCCATGCGAGAAATACGGCCCTTTTGATCATTTTTTGAGAAGCATCAGAGGCGAATTAACAAACAATTTAGCAAAACTGGGTAAAAATAGATGACATATAAAAAGAGAAAAAGAAAAACTCGTTGAGGCTGATGAGGGCCAACTTAGGCCTGATATTAAAGAAAGAATAACCAAAGACTAAAAGATCTGAACAAGAGAGATCAGCAAGACTAGAAGTGTTGTCTACTAACCGAGAACAATTACAACTCAAGTGAGCAGAATAAGAGAAACAAATCCAAAAAATTTTATATGAAGACACAACGCTAGCAGAACCGATCCGAACACTGTTTAGAGAGCAGGGAATCACATTAGCAAGTTTTTATAAGGCCTTAGGATTTGCAATAAGTACACTGGTAATGGCTTATTACAGGCGGGGCGGAACAACGCCCCAGTGCCTCCACCGCCATCGCCTCCACCTGATAAATCATGGGTAAAAAAAACAGCTTGATCATCTTGCGAGTTTTTAAAAAAATTACTGGTAAAGCTATAGACTCTTACCGGGTTTATATTAGGGAGTATTGTTAGCTGGCTTTTGTCTACTGCAAGCAAAGTATTTGGCTTTATGGCCGAGCCATTATGGGCATTATTTTCTTTTAATAGTTGGGTTACTATTTAGTAAGATAAAGACCAAGTAATCCTAGGCCAGTTAATCCAATAACAAATGCTGTCTTTTCATATTCATGGCCATCGCGAACAGAGTCCAGATCTTCAACGGCCTTTGGCTTTGGGCCGCGGGGATTGGATGACTTATTCTTGGGGGTCATCTTGTTTTTTACTGCTTGCAATATTTACTGGCTCAGAATTTATTTCGTTTTTTTTTCCCGACCTTCTGTCTTTGCCTCCCAAACAAGGATTTCATTATTGTAGTTTATTATTGTGCCTATCTGGAGTCTGAGGTCAGAAAGGCAGCATGTATAAACCATGCCAACAGCAAAGTCTACTTTCGATCTTGCGTATTGTAAAAATTTTTTTGGTACCTTTTATAACTCGAGGATAAATCAACTGTAGAATTAATGGCGTCTCTAAATTTGCTAAGTATGTTTTTGTGCATCAAAACCGAGAAGGATCAGTATGCTCGTCTCGTTTGTGCTTGCGAACCTAGCAACACAACTAAGTACGAATAGAGTCGTTTATTCGTTCTATTCCCGCTTTAGTTAGGCCCTTAGAAGTGCCCTAATATAAATGTTTTTCCATGCTGTTTTATGCTCTTGCTCTATGGACCCGAGGTGAACAGCCGTTGCCTGAAGAGAAAGATGTGTAAGGAGGAATTCCAGTCATACTATACTTTCTGTGCACGCCCCAAAAATAAGGGGTGCCTAAACCAAAAATTAAGATCTGACTTTTGTCTAAAGTCTGTCTTAAAAATTAATATTAAATTTCCCGTTGCAGATTCTTTCAAAAGCCTTCGTGTCTATTCTGTTGCTGAATGGATTAAATAGGGTTTGTCATTGGTAATGGCGCTTGCAGTTCAGTCAAAAACGTCTAAGGGGGTAATAAAAATGAAATCTATACACTGACCTCACCAAAGGATCGGGATGATTTAAATGATCAGCATACGATACTCCACACCCAGTTGATGCACAAAACACAGCAAAATTTTTAACTGGTTTTGATAAAACTGCATCGGATGACTAAACCACACTTTTGCGATGTAGTCTTTTTTAATAGGGGGGTTAAGATATCTGCTTAATGGAGTACTCACCTTTATTTGAAAGGTGTCAGACTGAGTCACAGAAATGTCAAGAGTATCAGGTGTTATATTTTTAAAGATTGTAGTGGGGCCCCCAAAAAGAATATTTTGCATCAGTATATTTGAACGCACTCATTTTATTTTTTTAAAAAAATGTTTGTAACAATAACAACTCAAGACCGTCTTTCGTTTTTAGAACATGCTATTGATAACAATTCGGAACCAGAATGTTGCACTTCATGAAATTTTTTACAAAGTTGTATGGTTTAATATAAGTGAATCCAAGAAGAATAATAAGATTAAAAAGTTAATAAATAGAGACCAATTAGTTAGCCAGTTAACCATACCTGATGGTTATAACGGGTTTTGCTCGCTAAAAGAAGCAATGAGTAACTTTGACATTGCTCTCAAACTTAACAATGCGAATCTGAAAACAATTTAACATTCAAGCCTGAAAAAGAAGAAGTAGGTTACTATTTTGATAAAGAGCTAGCTAAAATGTTAGGTTTTAACAACTAACAATCGGACTTTCATAGTTTAAGTGTTACACCAAACAAAACTACGTTTGAGGGAGAAAATCCGCTCATCTTGCATTAAACATTCATTACTCTATGTTCATTAGATGAGCAAGCACTGATGAAAACTTGTATGATGGAAGGCCCTCAACTGTTTTAAAGCCTTCCTCAGGGAAAGCCGCATATTGCATTAT
>JAFLJL010015500.1:6496-28272 GCA_018398815.1 Conus ventricosus
TCTCTCTCTTCTTTTCTCTTCTCTTCTCTCTCTTTCTCTTTCTCTCTCTCTCTCTCTCTCTTTCTCCTCCCCTTCTCTCTCTCTCCTCTCTCTCTTCTCTCTCTCTCTCTCTCTCTCTGGAAACTATGTTCAGCCATATTTGTGGTAAGTCAATATCCACAGAGGTCTCCCTGCACGTGATAACCTGCGACATTGCTCTGTCAGCTGTGTGTGCCATCCATTTTGTTCTCCCACCTGTGTGTGCCATCCATGTTGTTCTGCCACCTGTGTGTGCCATCCATTTTGTTCTGCCACCTGTGTGTGCCATCCATTTTGTTCTGCATACATTGGAGAGAAGAAAAAAAATTCCCGAGTCGATGAACTTAATCTAAATATTTTGGCCAAATTGCCCCCAAAAATCATACAATGTAGTCCCAGGTGTTGAAATTAGGATGTCCATTTACAGTATCCCTAAAAGCCTTCAAATCAGGGGTGGGTATCTCCTAAAGCCGACAGTCAATTAGTCAGCAGCTAGGAAGAGACTTTATTGGTTCGTCCTCTATTCAACACCAGTGGCCCAGTCACCGTTGATATTCAATAGAAGTTCACACTCACTGTTCATTTCGATGTGGCAACCATTCTTCTCTCTCTCTCTCTCTCTCTCTCTCTCTCCTCTCTCTCTCTTTTTCTCTCCTCCTCTCTCTCTCTCTCTCTCTCTCTCTCTCATAATTGAAAGATGGCAATCAATAAGCAATTTTTAATGAGGTCGCCCCAAGTGAAAGTGGATTTGTGGGCGTTGTTTTCATGCTACAGAGGACAAGGCTGCCGCTGTTAACAACTTTTGTTTTAAATTTTAAAATGACAGCAATATAATCGATGTGAACAGCTCGTGTTAGCCTCATTCGATAGTGAATAAAGATGTGTCAGCCCTCGAAAATGGAAATCACGGGTGATGGTAAGGTCGATCTGGCTTTGGTGATGTTCTTTTCTATATCATGTTGTTGTCATTGTTATGGCAGTTAGGCTGATATTTGTTTTCAAATAGCAAAGACGAAACAGTTTGCCATTCAGCTGTAAACCAGGACCAATTATGATGAAGAGTACTTACTGCATAGAATGTGTATTCGCATTTAACAGCAACAGTGACACTCAATGGAAAATTTCTTTACCTGTGACACATTTTTTTCCATGTGTGTGGTCTACGTTGTGTTCTCGTATCGGGAATACTGTGAACAGTGACATGGAGGTCAACACTGACCACCTGACGGCAGCACGTGCAGCAATGCGGAAGAGGTGACAAATCTGGGCAGAGAGATGGCGTCAGGAGACAGGCCGTTTATTTCCCAGGTGGTTTGAGTTTTTTGCAGCCATCCATCTCCACTCAGCAGTTTCAGTCATAGTTCGATCGTCAAAACAAAGAAATAAATCAGCACAGATAGAGGAGTCTGCACAGAGACAATGCTAGCAGAAATGAACGAAAAATTTCAAAAAGTGTTGGGGGAAAAAACAAAAAAACCCCCCTTTTTTAAAAAACCCTTTCCCCCCCCAAAAAAAATTTTTCCCCTTTTTTTTTTTGGGGGCCCCCCTTTGGGGTTTTTGGGGAAATTTTCCCCCCGGGGGGGCCCCCCGGGAAAAACCCCCCAAAAAAAAAAAAAAAAAAAAAGGGGGGGGGGGCCCTTAAAAAAAATTTTTTTCCCCTTTTAAAAAAATTTAAAAACCCCCTTTTTTTTTTTTTTAAAACCCTTTTTAAAAAAAATTTAACCGGTTTTGGGGTTTTAAAAAAAAACCCCCAAAAAAAAAAAAAAAAAAGGGGGGAAAAAAAAAAATTTTTTTAAAAAAAAAAAGGAAATTTTTAAAAGGGGTTTTTTTTTTTTTTCCCCTTTTTGGAAAAAGGGGGGGGTTGGGGGCCCCGGGCCCCCAAAAACCCTTCCTGGGAGGGGAAAAGGGGAAAAAGGGGGGGGGGGAAAAAAAACCCCTTTTTTGGGGGTTTTTGGGGGGGTTTTTAAATTAATTTGGGGCAAAAAAAAAAAATTTTTAAAAAAACCCGCCCCCAAAATTTAAAAAAAACCCCTTTTTTTAAAAAAAGGGGGGAAAAAAAAAAAAATTTTTCCCCCCCCAAAAAAAAAAAAATTTAACCCAAAATAAGAACTTTTTTTTAAAGGGGGGCCCGGGGGGTTTTTTTGGGGTTTTAAAAAAAATTTTTTTTAAAAGGTTTAAAACCCCCTTTTTAAAAAAATTAAAGGGGGGGGGAAAAAACCCCCCCCAAAAAAAAAAGGGGGGGGGGGTTTTTTTTAAAAAAAGGGGGGGGTTTTTTTAAAAATTTTTTAAAAACCCCCTTTTTAAAAAAAAATTTTTTTTTTTTTTCCCCCTTTAAAAAAAAAAACCCCCCCCAAAAATTTTCCCCCTTTTTTTTGGGGTTTCCCCTTCCCCCAAAAAAACCCCCCCCCCCCCCCCAAAAAAAAAACCCCCAAAAAAAAAAAACTTTTTCCCCCCAAAAAACCTTTCCCCCCCCCCAAAAAAAAAAACCCCCCCCCCCCTTTTCCCCCCCCCCCCTTTTTCCCCCCCTTTCCCCCCCCAAACCCCCTTTTTTTTTTAAATTTTGGGCCCCCCCCCTTAAAATTTTTTTTTTTAAAAAAAGGGGGGTTTTTTGTTTTTTTTTTTTTTAAGGTTTTTTTTGGGGGGCCCTTTTTTCCCCCAATTCTTTTAAATTTTTTTTTGGGGGGCGGCCCTTTTCCCCCTTTTCCCCCCCCCGGGGGGGTTATTTTTAAGGGCCAATTTTTTTTTTAAAAAAAACCCCCCCGGGGTTTTTAAGGGGGGTTTTTTTTTTTTGGGGGGGTTTAAAATTTTGCCGGTTTTTTTTCTTTTTTTAAAAGGGGGTTGGGAAACCTTTTTTTCCCTTAAACTGAAAAAAAAACCCAAAATTTTTTTTTGGGGAAGGGGAAAAAAAAAAATTTTTTTTTAAACCTTTTTTTTTTTTTTGGGAAAATTTTTAAGCTTTTTTTTTTTTTTTAAAAAAAATTTTTTACCCCCGGGGGGTTTTTTTTTTTTTAAAATTTAAAAAGGGGGGAAGGGTTTTTAAAAAAAAAAACCCCCCCATTTTTTTTTGGAAAAAACCCAGGGGGGGGGGAATTTTTTTTTTAAATTTTAAAAATTTTTTAATTGTTTTTTTTTTGGGTTTTTTTTTTTTAATAAAAGGGAAAAGGGGTTTTCCCCCCTTTTTTTTTTTTTTTTTTTTTTTTTTTTTCCCCCCGGCCCCAAAAAATTTTTTCCCCCAAAGGTTTTTTTTTAAAAGGCCCCCCTTTTTTAAAAAACCCCCGGGAAATTTTTTTTTTTTTTAAAATTTTTTTTCTTTTTTTTTAAATTTTTTTAAAGAAAATTTTTTGGGTTTCCCCGTTTTTCCCTTTTCCCCAAAAAAAATTTTTTTTCCCCCCGGGAAAATTTTCCCCCCAAAAAAATTTTTTTTAAAATTTTTTAAAAAAATTTAAAAAAAATTTTTTTTTTTTTAAAAAAATTTTTTTAAAAAATTTAAAAAAAACCAAAAAACCAAAAAACCCTTTTTTAACCCCTTTTTTTTTAAAAAAAAATTTTTTTAACCCTTTTTCCTTTTCCCCTTTAAAAAAGGGGGGTTTTTTTAAAAATTTTTTTTTTTAAAAAAAAAAAAAAAAAAATTAAAAAAAAAATTTTTTCCCCTTTTTTTTTTTTCCCCCCCCCCCAAAAAAAAGGTTTTTTTTAAAAAAAATTTGGGGGGAAAAAAAAGGGGGTTTTTTTTAAAAAAAAAAAAATTTTAAAAAATTAAAAAAAAAAAATTTAAAATTTTTTTTTGGGGTTTTTTTTTTGGGGCCCCCCCAAAAAAAAGGGAATTATTCCCAAACCCCAAAAAAAAAAAGGGGGGGAAAAAAAAAAAAAAAGGGGGGGAAAATTAATTAAAAAAATTTTTTAAAAAAAAAATTTTTTTGGGGGAAAAAAGGGGGGGGGGTTTTGGGGAAAAAAAAAAAATTTTTTGTTTTAAAAAAATTTTTAAAAAAAATTAAAAAAAAACCCCCCCAAAACCCCCCCCGGGGAAAAAAAATTTGGGGGGGGTTTTTGGAAAAAACCCAAATTTTTTTTTTTTTTTAAAAAAAAAAAAAAAAACCCAAAAAAGGGGCCCCCAAAATTTTTAAAAGGGTTTAAAAAAGAAAACCCCCAAAAAAAACCCAAAAATTAAGGTTAAATTTTAAAAAAATTTTTGGGGGGTTTTGTTTGGGGTTTTAAATAAAAAAAACCCCTTTTAAAAAAAATTTTAAAAAAAACCCCCCAAAAAAACCCACCTTTAAAAAAAAACCCCCCCTTTTTTTTTTGGTTTGTTTTTTTTTGGGGAAATTTTAAGAAAAAAAAAAAAAATTTTTTAAAAAAAAATTTTTAAAAAAAAAAAAAAAGGGAAAAAAAAAAAAGGGCCTTTTTTTTTTTTTTTTTTAAAAATTTTTTTTTTAAAAAAAAAAATTTTTTAAAATTTAAAAAAAAAGGGGTTTTTTTTTTTTTAAAAAAATTTTTTTTTAAAAAAAGTCCAAAAAAATTTTTTTGGGGAAAATTTTTTTTTTTAAAATTATTTTTTTTTAAAAAAAGGGGTTTTTTTTTTTTTTTTTTAAAAATTTTTTTTAAAAAAATTTTTTTTTAATTTTTTTTTTTTTTAAAAATTTTTTTTCCTTTTTTTTTTTTAAAAAAACCCAAAAACCTTTTTTTTTAAAAAAAATTTTTTTTTTTAAAAAAAAAATTTTTTTTTAAAATTTTTTTTTAAAGTTTTTTAAAAAAATTTTTTTTTTTTTTTTTTTTTAAAAAAATTTTAAACCCCTTTTTTTAAATTTAAAAAAAAATTTTTTTTAATTAAAAAAAATTTTTTAAAAAACCCCCCTTTTTTTTCTTTTAATTTTTGGGGTTTAAAATTTTTCCCCCCCCCCCTTTTTAAACCAAATTTTTCTTTTTTAAATTTTTTTTTTTAAAAAAAAAATTTTTTTTAAAAAAAGGGGGTTTGGGGCCTTTTTTTTTTTTTAAAAATTTTTTCCCCCTTTCCCTTTTTTTTTTTAAAAAAAAAACCTTTTTAAAAAATTTTTTTTTTTTTTTGGGGGGGGGAAATTTTTTAAAAAAGGGGGTTTTTTTTAAGGCCCAAAAAGGGTTTTTTCCCCGGAAAAATTTTTTTTCCCCCTTTTTTTTTTTTTTTGGAAAAACCGGGGTTTTTTTTTAAAAAAATTTTTTTTTCCCGGGGGTTTTTTTTTTTTTAATTTTTTTTGGGTTTTTTGGGGGGGAAATTTTTTGGGGGTAATTTTTGGGGGGTTTTTTTTTCCCAAAAAAATTTTTTCCCAAAAATTTATTTTTGGGGAAATTTTTAAAATTTTTTTTTTTTTTTGGGGGGGGGTTTTTTTTAAAAAGGGGGGGGGGAAAATTTTTCCCCCCCCCCGGGTTCCCCAAAATTTTTAAAATTTTTTAAAATTTCCTTTTTTTTTTTGGGTTTTTTTTTTTTTTGGGGAATTTAATTCCCCCCCCCGGGGGCGGGAAAAAATTTATTTTTTAAAATTTTGTGAAAAAAAATTTTTCCGAAAAAGGGGGACCAAAAAAAAAAATTTTTTTTAATTTTTTTTGGGGGTTTTTTTTTAAAAAAATTTTTTTTTAAAAAACCCCGGGCCCCCCAAAAAAAATTGGGGGGGGGGGTTTTTTTTTTTTTTTTGGGTTTTTTAAAAGGTTTTTCCCCCCCAAAAAAAAATTTTAAAAATTTTTTTTTGGGGGGCCCCTTTTGGGGTTTTTAAAAAATTTGGTTTTTGGGGTCAAAGTTTGGAAAAAGGCCTTAGGGGGGGAATTTTCCAAAAACCCCAAACCCTTTTTGGGGGGGGAAAAAAAAAAATTTTTAAAAAAATAAAAATTATTTTTTTTTGGAACGGAAAATTTTTTAAAAAATTTAAAAAAGGGGGGGAAAAAAAAAAAAAAAAGGGTAAAAGGGGAAATTTTCCCTTTTAAAAAACCCCCAAAAAAAATTTTTTTTCCCCCAAAAAATTTAAAAAAGGGGGGAAAAAAAAAGGGGCCTTTTTTTTAAAAAAAATTTGGAGAGGTTAAATTTTTTCCCCCCAAATTTAAAAGGGGGGGTTTTTTGGGGGAAAAAAAAAGGGGTTTTTAAAGGGGGAAAATTTTTCCGTTTTTTTTAAATCCCCAATTTTTTTGGGGGAAAAAAAAAAAATTTTAAAAATTTTTTTTATTTTTTGGGGTTTTTTTTTGGGGGGCCCCTTTTCCCTTTTTAAAAAAACCAAATAACCAAAAAAAAAGGGCCCCTTTTGTTTTTTTTTTTTTTTTTTGGGGGGGGTTTTTTTTCCCCCTTCCCCTTTTTTTTTGGTTTTTTTAAACTTTTTTTTTTTTTCCCCCCCCCCTTTTGGGGGGGGTTTTTTTTTTTTTAAAAAAATTTTTTTGGGGTTTTTCTTTTTTGGGGGTTTTTTTTAAAAAAAAAATTTTTTTTTTGGGGGGGGGGGGGGTTTTTCCCCGGGGGGGAAAAAAAACCCGGGGCCGGGTTTTTTAAAAAAAAATTTTTAAAAATTTAAAAAAATTTTTTTTTTTTTTTTGGGGGGAAATTTTTCCCCGGGAAATTTTATTTTAAAAATTTGGTTTTTTTTTTGGTTTTTTTTTTTTTAAAAGGTTAAAAAAAAAAAATTTTTTTTTTGGGTTTTTTTTATTTTTTTTTTTTAAAAAATTTTTTTAAAAAAAAAATTAAAAACGGAAATTTTTTTTTTAAAAAAAAATTTTTTTAAAAAAAAAAAAAAAAGGGGGGGAAAAAAAAAAGGGGGGGGTTTTTGGAAAAAAAACTTTTTTCCCCTTTTTTAAAATTTTTTTTTTCCCCCCCCCTTTTTTTTTCCCCGGGGGGGTTTTTAAACGGGGGCCCCCAAAAAAAACCTTTTTTTCCTTTTTTTTTTAAAAAAAAAAGGGGGAAGCTTTTTTTTTTTTTTCCCCCTTTTTTTTTTTTTTTAAAAAAAATTTTTTTTTGGGTGCCCCCAAATTTTTGGGGGGAAAAATTTTTTTTTTTTAAAAATATTTTTTTTTAAAAAAAACCCCAAAATTTTTTTAAAACCCTTTTTTTTGGGGAAATTTTTCCAAAATTTTTAAAAAAAAAAAATTTTTTTGGGCCCCTTTAAAACCCCCTTTTTTTCCCCCCCTTTTTTCCTTTTTTTTTTGGGTTTTTTTTTTCCCCCCCCAAAAAAAAAAATTTTTTTAAGCTTTTTTTTAAAAAAATTTTTTTTTTTTTTTTAAAAAAAATTTAAAAAAAATTTTAAAAAAAAAAAAAAAAAAATTTTTTTTTTTTTGTTATTTTTTTCTTTTTTAAAAAAAATTTTTTTTTTTTAAAAATCCTTTAAAGAAAAAAAAAAAAAAAAAAAATTTTTAAAAAAAATTTTTTTTTTTTTTTTTTTTTTTTAAAAAAAAACTTTTTTTCCCCTTTTTCCCCCCCTTTTTTTTTTTTTTGGTTTAAAAAAATTAAAAAAAAAACCTTTTAATTTTTTTTTCCCTTTTTTTTTTTTTTAAAAAAAAATTTTAAAAACCCCTTTTTTTTTTAAAGGGAAAAAAAATTTTTAAAAAAAAAAAATTTTTTAAAAAAAACCCCTTTTTTCCTTTCTTTTTTTTTTAAAAAATTTTTTTAAAAAAAACCCCGCCCTTTTTTGGGTTTTTCCCCCTTTTTCCCCCCTCCCCCCCCCCTTTCCCCTGGGGCCCCTTTTTTAATTAAAAAAAAAAAAAATTTTTTTTTTTAAAAAAAAAAATTTTTTTTTTTTCCCCCCTTTTGGTTTTTTTTTAAACCCCTTTTTAAATTTTTAAAAAAATTTTTTTTTCCCTTTTTTTTTTTTTTTTTTTTTTCCGGGGGAAAAATTTTTTTTTTAAATTTTTTTAAGGGTTTTTATTTTTTTGCCCCCCAAAATTTTTTTGGTTTTTTTTCCCCAAAAACCCCCAAAAAATTTTTTTTTTTTTTTTTTTTTTTTCCGGGAATTTTTTTGGGGGGGGGTTTTTTTCCCCCGGGGGTTTAAAATTTTTTTGGGGGGGCCCCCCAAATTTCCCCGGATTTTTTGGGGGGAAAAATTTTTAAAAAAAAACCCCCCTTTTCCCCCCGGGGGGGGTTTTGGGGGGGGGTTTAAAATTTTTCCCCCCCCCCTTGGGGGGGGGGTTTTTTTTGGGGGGGTTTTTTTGGTTTTGGGGGGGGGGGGTTTTTTTTTTTTTTTTTTTTTTTTCCGGGTTTTTTTTTGGGGGTTTTTTTTTTCCCCCCCTTTTTTTTTTTTTGGTTTCTTTTTTTGGGAAGAAATTTTTTTTTTCCCCTTTTGGTTTAACCCAAAAATTTTTTTTTTTTTTTTAAAATTTTTTTTTTTCCCAAAAAATTTTTTTTTTTTTTAAAAAAATTTTTTTTTAAAAAAAATTTTTTTTCCCCAAAAAAAAACCCCCCCAAAAACCCCCCCCCCCCCCCCCCCCAAAAAAAAAAAAATTTTCCCGCCCCCCGGGGGGGAAAAAAAAATTTAAAAAATTTTTTTTTTAAAAAAAAATTTTTTTTTTAAAACCCCCTTTTCCTTTTTTTTTTTTGGGTTTTCCTAAATTTAAATTTAATTTTTTTTTTTAATTTTTTTAATTTTTTTTTTTTTTTTTCCCTTAAACAAAAAAAAAAAAAAAAAATTTTTAAAAAAAAGGGAAATTTTTGGTTTTTTTTTTTTTTAAAAAAAAAGGTTTTTTTGGGGTTTTTTTATTTTTTTTTTAAAAAAAAAACCCCCCCCCTTTTTTCCCTTTTGGGGGAAAAAAAAAAATTTTGGCAAATTTTTTTTTCCCCCCCCCAAAAAAAAAAAAAATTTTTTGGGGGGTTTTTTTTTTTGGGGGGTTTTTTTGGCCGGGCCCCCCCCCCCAAAAACCCCCTTTTTTTTGGGAAAAAATTTTCCCCTTTTTTTTTTTCCCCTTTTTTTTGGGTTTTTTTCCGGGAAAAAAAAAAAAGGGGGTTTTTTTTTTTTTTTTTTTTTTTGGGGGCCCCTTTAAAATTAAAAATTTTTCAAAAAAAAAAAAACCCCCAAAACCCCCTTTTTTAAATTTTTTTTAAAAAATTTTTTGCCCTTAAGGTTTTTATCTCTTCTGGGGGGATATTGCTGTCGGGTTTTTTTTCTTCAATTTCTGTTTGGGGGTTTTTAAGCCCCCCTCATCTGTGTACTCAAATCCATAAACATTTTCCCGGCACTCCCATTAGATCAAACCCCAGGTTTGGGGTTCCTAGGTCTTTTTGCCCCCTACTGCAGGCATTTTAGGAGCTAGCTTGGGGCTTTTGATTCTGGGGCCCCCGGACATTCTTTTTTATAATAAACAAAAATAATAAACAAATTGTTGTAAGCAACCAATAATAAACAATCTAAAAATAACCAAAAAATTTTTTTAAAAAGGGGGGGTCAGTTTTGTTAAAGCATAGCTTAGCGGGCTTGGTTTTCCCAACTGTTCCTTTTTTTTTTTTTTAGGGTCATCTTTGTCCCTTATTATATAATTTTCCACTTAAAAAATTCTTCCCAAAAATTCTTTGTCCTTAGTGTTTAAAAAAATACGACTGATTTTAACTGCGATCTAAAAGTCCCTTTTTTTGGGCAGCATTGTAATTTTTGAGTTTAAAGAGCCACACAAAAAACTAAGGGCCCGGGGGGGCCCCCAAAGGCTAGCTTTACAAAGCTTTTTTTTTTTTAACAATGTCTCGTTCAAATGAACAAATCTCAAAAAAAACAGGTTTCAGTTTTTTCCCTCAATGTTTTTTCCTTTTTAGTAATGTTCTTTAAACCCTCGCTCAGTTTGTCGCAGATCAAATGAAATATTTTTTTGTCTGTCCAAATAAACTTCCTTTCTTTTTTAAGACTTTGTTGTGCTTAATAGTTGTGCAGAAAATAACAATTTGTCGTAATGAAAACCTATATATTGTTTTTAACCCAAAACAAGTTTCGAAGGGCAGTTTTTCCCCACACCCCGAATCCCGCAAATAAGAGAAAAGTGCGGATTTTTGCCCGAAAAACTTTTTAAACTATTTCCCCCCCGTTTTTATTAGGGAAAATTTTTTCTGATTTTAATTGCCACATTTTTTATCTGTTTTTTTCAATGTTTAATGACATCACAAAACCCTAAAAATGTTTTTTTTTGGGCCCCCTCCGTCTGGGTTTCTTGTGAATATTTATTTGTATACCGTTTGCCCTATCCTTTCTCCACTTCCCAAAAAATCTGTTGTCAAATGTATCTAAAACCCGCCCCCGCCCCTAAATTTTTTTTAATAGGCTTCAAGCCTTAAAATCCTAAAGGCGAGGGTTTTTTTTTAAAACCATCAACTGGGGGGCTCTTTGCCCACCTCCAGCGAACAACCTTTTTTATTTTATCAAAAGGGGGGGGGGAGGGAAAAGTCCCGCCCTGAATAACAGCCGACAACCTGCCATTTATTTCACAGTCAACCTTCTCAATTTTTGGGTTATTTAAAAAGCCCCTTTTGATTTCTCTGAAAAGGAGTTGTTTCTTCAGTAAATAAGAACCCAAAAATTCCCTTTTAAAACTTCAGAGCCGAAATTTTGGAAAGTATGGGTTTCCGGGGAGTGTCTCCCTTTTTTTTTTTCTGTTTTCTGTAATGGCGTTTCCTAACGTTTTCATAATAAATAACCCGTTTTACTTTTATACTGGGGTTTAAAATTGTTCTAGAATTGGGCCCCGGGGGTTTGTAAAAACCATCAAACCAAGAGAGATGTCGCAACCGGGGGTATGTAGCTAAAGGGGTTTTAAAGAACAACAGAACCCCCTAGGATTAAAAGCCAGTTCTTTAAATAAGTTTTTTTTTAGTGCGCCCTTTGGGAATAGGGGAAATTTTCCCTCTTTAAAAAGTTTAAAATCCCAGAGGGGTGCAGAATCTGTTGCCCAAAAGCTTCTGCTACTGCCTCATCTTTTAAAATGTTTTTTGCTCCTCCCTTTAAATCTGTGCTTTAACCGTTTGGGGTTTGTAAATTCCCCCGTAAACTTTTCTTTCCTTTTTTTTTTTTAGGTTATAGAAACCAAAAATAGGGCAAAAAAATCTGCCTCGCCTAGCAAAAAAAAAACCCCTTTTTTTTCCCCCCAGTTTGATTGCTTTGGAATTAACGATAGGGTCTACCCAAAAAATTTGCAACAACCTTTGCATAAAGGGTTGTCGATGTAATATCTAAATTTTTAATGATAGTTTAGGGAGTCCTGGCCCTTTTAACTCGTCAGCCCAAGTCAGGGGAATTTACTGTTAAAACCCTTTTCCCCGGGGAACTGTTTTTTGGAGTTTTTACACTAAATTTCAGTCTGCCTTATACCTTTTACACCGTGGGGTTCCTTTTTTTTTCTGTATGGGTTTTGAGGTTAAAAGGGGGGGTTGGGGGGGATTTTTTTTTTAAAAACAAAAAAGGGAAATAAAAAAAAAATATGGAAAGAAATTTTTACGCGATTGGAAACCCATTGGGAAAAGAAGAAGGGAAAATTGCCAGGCCCTTCTTTTCAAGAAGAAATTGAAAAGGGGCCAGCAGGGCCCAAAGGGTAGGGTTTTTTCCCCCTACGATTGTTTGATAGGGAATTTAATCAAATTTTATAGCCATATGGGGCCGGGGGAACAGCCAGGAGCACTTAGGGGTTTTTAAATTTTTTAAAAGAAAAAAATAATCATTTTTTATGTTAAAAACCAGTAAAGGAAAAATTTTACGGCCTTACTGCAAAGCCGACCCCAACCCCGTTTTTAAGCAGGGCCACCCAAATTTTTAGAGATCTCCCTGTTGTTGACCAAAGGGGGAAAAATTAAAATTTATTGACGACTTTAAGGGCTGAAAGGGTGGAGTCTTTTACAAACCCTTTGGGGGAAGAGGGTTTCCAACCCCCAAAACTAAAAAACAAAAACAAACCTCTTCAAGAGTTAAAACGAACAAACAGAAACCAATGCAGGGAAAATTTAGACGGTTTTTTGGGGGAGCGCAGTTAAAAACCCCAATTTAAGAAATTTACCATTGGCCCATGCGTGAATCCTGGGGGTTAAAGCCGCTCTGCGAAAAAATAAGGGGTGAACAACAAACAATTTTGCAAAACTTGGGAGCTGGAAGAAGAAAAGAAGAAAAAAAAAAATAAAAGGGGTGGCGGATGCAGTTTTATAACAATTTAGGGGGGAAAAAGAAAAGGTTTTAAAAACAGCAAAAATACAGGAAATTTTAAAGATAGAAAAGGGCCCGGGTTGGTTTTGAAGTGGGTGTCTTTTCTAACAAAACGGCAGCTAGCCCCAAAACAAACAAATAAGAGAAAAATTATAAAAAAGAAAAACTTTATGAAAACACCGCTAGCAGAAAGGAAAAAGGACCCGTTTTTAGGGGAAAAGGGGATTACAATATTAGAATATTAACGGCTGTTTGGGTTTGCTATCCCCTTTCACTTTTATGCTTTAACTGGCAGCGCACCAAAAAGGGGGCCCGTAACGCCTCCCCAAAACCCTCAGCCGGTAAAAGTTTGGATTAGAAAAAAAATTACATCATTTTTGCAAACTTTTAAAAAAGTTACGGGCCCCCGCGCTTTTTGCTCTGCCCCGGAAAATTGGCCCTGGGTTATTGGGTTTTTTTTTCTATATAGGAAAGGTGGCGGGGTTTTATGGCCTTTACCACTGTGGGGCATTAAGGGGTTGCTCTGGATTTTTTTTTTAGTGAAAAAAAAGTTGGCTAATCCCGTAAAAGTTAAAAACCAACAAGGGCCCCTTTTTTTTCGCTAGTGTGGCTGTCAGTGTAAAGGGGAAACAGGGGCCCTGCTTTCCCGGGCGCTTTCTGGTTGTGGGTCGCTTTTTAACCCGGTGGCGGATCGCTTTTTTGGGGGGGCTTTTAAAATAGATCACTTTTTCAAAGGCCCAGTACTTTTTTTAAATGGGGTGGGGGGGGGCCTTTTGTTTAAACCTTGAGGGGGGGCCCCAAGTTTTTTCATCTCCCCAGCTAAAGAGGATTTCATTGTTATAAATTTTGTATCAGCCAATCTGTGTCTAAGGTTAGAGGGTAGGGATTTTTTATAATCCTAACCCACAACAAAATCAAACCCTTTTACCCAGCATTTGGGAAAAACGTCTTGATACCTTTGTAAGGGTTGGGGGGCAAACCACAGCAAGGGTTTAAAAGCAATTTTTCTAAATTGGCTAGAAAAATTTTTTTAGCACAAAGCCTTTAGACTGATCTACTTTTTCTAGCCCTTTGGGCTGTGCTTGTGTCCTAATAGGCACCAAACGTATGTCCTTATGGGAGTCCTTAAGTCTTTGTCTCCTGGCATTGTTAAAGCCTTTTTCTTTCATCTAAGTAAAAAATTTTCCAAGCATTAGGGTGTTTTTGTTCTAGGAATCCCAAACGAACTTGTGCGTTTTTGGGGGTTGGGGAAGGAGTGTGGCCCCGGCCCCCCAAACATAAAATTTTAATTTTCTATGGGTTTCCCCCCCCAAATACAAAGTGCCCAACCCTGGCTGTGGTCTAACTTTTGCTAAAAATCAGTTTTTAAAAGGGTTTTTAAAGTTAAATTCGTTGCAGATTTTTTCTTTTGCATTTTGTTATTGGGCCCGTTGAAAAGGATTTTTAAAAAAATTGTCCCTTGGGGGGGGAACTTGCAGTTCGGTTGTATGCGTCGTACTGGTAAAAAACATGAAAGTTATATAAATGAACCCTTTTTTAAAAGATTGGGGTTTTTTAAAAAGGTTTGCATATGAAACGCCCAGCCCTTGGGGTTTCGCAGTAAAAAGCAAAATTTAACTGAAACTTGGGAAAAAAGGGCCCTAGGGGGGGGATTGACCCTGCCTTTATGGCATCTGTCACTCTTTATTTGGGGGTTTAAATATTTAGTTTTGTGGGGGTTTTCAGTTTTGACTTGGAAGCCCCTATGATTCATTCCCACTGCAATGGTTTTTTTTGCTGAAAATCCAAAGATTTTGGGTTATTTAAAACCCCTCCACATTGGAAAAATAGCACTTTCAAATTTATTTAAAAAAGGGTCCATTTTTAAAATTTAATTTTTTAAAAAGTTATTAAAAAAAATGCCCATTATATAAAACCAAGCAAAACGAGCGTGGGGTTCTTTAAAGTACCCCAATTTAAAAAGACGCGGGGATTTAAAGGGGCCCCTTTTTAAAAAATTGGGTTTAAAATAAAATGGATTAACATATTGAAAAAGCTAAGAAAAATGGGGGGATATTAAGGATGGGCAAGGCAAACATTAAAACATTTTAAAATTTCCGAGGTTTTCTAAACTTTTGTTTTTTAAAGAAAAAAGTATTTAGCCCAAATTTTAAAATTTAGTTTAAAAAATTTAAAGAAAACCAAAAACTTATAATTTTCATAAAATTTTTCCAAAAAATTAAAGAAAGGGAGGCTTTTCCCTTAAAACCTTTCTCGAAATTTTAGGCTTTTATTATGGGTGAAAACCTTTATATTAAAACGCACTTTTATTGGGAAAACGGCCTTTTTGATATGAAAGGGAGTAGACCATCCGATTTTTTCGGGAAACTCAGTTTTTGTATGTCCCTTTACACCCTTAAAAAACAAAAAACTAATTTGTTTTAATGGTTATCCATTACAAATTTTACGAGCATGCATCCAGTTAAAAAGGTTTTGCGGTTTTCAGCAATTTCAGGTTTTTGGGGGGGACGGGTTTAAAATTTTAAAAACTTTTAAATTTTGGGGGGCTTTGAATTCATTTTGGGTGTAAAAAAACTAACCAAAATGGAGAGCCAGTTTGTTTGTTTTTAATTTAATTTATAGGCTTGAGGGGGAGGGGCATATTGGGGAAGAGTAAAAAAGGACCCCAACCCGCGGGCGTTAAATTTTTTTTTTTCCCCTTTGGAAAAGGTGTAAATATGTTCGTTTTAAGATCACCCAAAAATTATCCTTTGCCCCGTAAACCCCCCCTTTTTAAAAAAAACGATTGCCCTCGTTTTTTTGAGGTTTTTGGGGTGTTTAAATTTTTTTTTGGAAAAAGGGGGGTTAATTTTTGCCAAAAAATGCCCTGGGATGGAGTGATTAAAGGGTGTTAAAAAGGGGGTTTTTTGTGCAAAAAAAAAAGGGGGACTTGAAAAAAACATTTTACATTCTCCTACAGAGGAATGTGTAAAAATAAGCCCTATGGTGGGCAGGGGGAGGAGAGGAATGTGTTACAATAAGGGCCCCCTTTGGGGGGCGTGTAAGAAAGGAATGTGTTTTCCCAAAAAGCCCATGGGGGGCAGTGTAGAGAGGGAAATTTTTACAATAACCCCATGGTGGCCAGGGGAGAGAGGAAAGTTTATAATAAGCCCTATGGTGGGCAGTTTTAGAGAGAAATGTGTTACAATAAACCCTTTTTGGGGTGGGCAGTGTTTTTTTGGGGGAATGTGTTCAATAAGCCCCATGGTGGGCAGGTTTTAGAGAGGAATGTGTTCCCAAAAAGGCCCATGGTGGGGAGGGTAAGAGGGGGGAAGGGTTTCAAAAAGGGCCCAATGGTTGGGGCAGGGTGAGAGGAATGTGTTACAAAAAAGGGCCCCATGGTGGGCAGGGTTTTGGGGGAGGAATGTGTTACAATAAGCCCTATGGTGGGGGGGGTTGACAGGAACTGAACTTGAGATTGACCGATTAAAAAGGTTCTCAAGGGGAAGGAAGGGGGAAGATCCAAATCTAAACGTTCACCCGCCATATTGGGGAAAAAGGGGAAAATTTCAAAAACCCTGTGGCAAGGGGCCCGTGTGTGAGGGGGGGAACATGGGGGTATTTTCCCAAAGTGCAGGGGCAGTGTGGGGTGGGAAATAGGGTGGGGGATTTTCCCCTGGCAGTGTGTGAGGTGGGGAAACCCAAGGTGGGTATTACCCATTGGAATTTTGTGAAGGGGGGGGAACAGGGTGGGTTAATTTCCCATGTTTTCCGTGTGTGGGTGGGGGAAAAAGGGTGGGTTTTTACCCCTGTGCAGGGGCAGTGTTTTGAGGTTTGGGGGAAAAGGGGGGTATTACCCCTGTCAGTGTGTGAGGTGGGGAACGGGTGGGTAGAACCCCTGTGCGTGGGGGAGGGGGGGGAAAAGGGGTGGGTTTACCCCTTTGGGGTGTGGAGGTTTGGGGGTCAGGGGGGGTATTCCCCATTGCGTGGGGGTGAGGTTGGGGGGAAAAGGGTGGTTTGTACCCATGTGCGTGTGTGAGGTGGGGAACAGGGTGGGTGTACCCATGGGGAGGGTTTTGAGGTGGGGAAAAAGGGTGGTATTACCCATGTGGGGGCAGGGTTTTGGGGGTGGGGAACAGGGGGGTATTTTCCCCTGTGCAGGAAAGTGAGGTGGGGAACCCGGTGGATAGACCCATGTGCCCGGGTTTTTGTGAGGTGGGGAAAAGGGGCCGGGGTAGTACCCATGTCAGGGTGTGAGGGGGGGAAAAAGGGGGGAAAAAATACCCATGTGCAGTGTGTGAGGGGGGGAAAAAGGGGGGGGGAGTACCCATGTGCAGTGTGTGAGGTGGGGAACAGGGGGGGGTAGTACCATGTGCAAGGTGTGAGGGGGGAAACAAATGTGGGTGTACCCATGTAAAAAGGGGGAGGGTATGAAAGGGGTGGGAAAAGGGTGTTATTTCCCATGTGCAGGGGCAGTGGGTGAGGGGGGGAACAGGGGGGGTATTTCCCATTTTCAGGGGGAGTGTGTGAAAATGGTGAAAAGGTGGTAATACCCATGTGATGGGCCCTGTGTGAGGTGGGGAACCGGGGGGTATTTCCCCTGTGGGAGGGGGGAGTGGTTTAGGTGGGGAACAGGGTGGGTTTTTTGTACCCATGTGCGGGTGGAGGTGGGGAAAAAGGGGGGGGTTTTAAAACCCTGTGCAGGGGCAGTGTGTGAGGGGCGAACCCCCGGGGGGTATTTCCCAAAGTGCAGGGTAAATGTGTGAGGTGGGGGAACAGGGGGGGTATTACCATGTGCCCGGGGCCCGTGGGTGAGGTGGGGAAAAAAGGGGGGTAGTCCCCCTGGGCAGGGGTGAGGTGGGGGAACCCGGGGGGGTAGTAAACCCCTGTGCTGGTGTGAGATGGGGGGAAAAGGGGGGGTATTTTTATGTTTAAATGTGTGAGGTGGGGAAAGGGGGGATAGAACCCCTTGCAGGGTTTTGAGGTTGGGGGCGGGGGGGGTAGTACCCCTGTGCGGGGGTTTTTGAGGTTGGGAAAAAAGGGGGGCATAGTACCTATTGGGGCAGGGTGTGAGGGGGGGAACGGTGGTAAATACCCCTGTGCAGGGGGTGAGGTGGGGGAAAAGGGGTTTGGGAGTTCCCTGGGCAGGGTTTTTTGAGGGGGGGAACCCGGGGGGGTATTTCCCATGTGGAGTGTGTGAGGTGGGAACAGGGGTGGGTATTACCCATGCGCAGGCGCAGTGTGTGAGGTGGGGAACGGGGGGGTATTACCCCTGTGCAGTGGTGAGGTGGTAACAGGGTGGGTATTAAACCCCTGTGCTGGGGCAGTGGTTTAGGTGGGGAAAAGGGTGGGTTTTCCCTGGCGGGGGGAAATGTTTTGAGGTGGGGAACAGGGTGGGGGATTACCCCCTGTGCCGGGGGGCATGTGTGAGGTGGGGGAAAAAGGTGGGTATTACCCCTGTGCAGGGCCGTGTGTGAGGTGGGAACCCGGGTGGGTATTACCCCTGTGCAGTGTGTAGGTGGGGAAAAAGGGGGGGTAATTTTCCCCTGTGCAGGGGGTGAGGGGGGAAACCCGGGGGGGGTTGAAACCCCGGGGCAGTGGTGAGGGGGGGGGGGGGGGGGGTGGGTGGAAACCCCTGTGCAAAGGGGTAAGGGGGGAAACAGTGTGGGTAGGACCCCGGAAAGGGCAAAGGGGTTTAGGTGGGGGAAAGGGGGGTGTATTTTCCCAAGTGCCCGGGGGGATTGTGAGGTGGGGAAAAAGGGTGGGGAGTACCCATGTGCAGGGGGGGAAAGGGGGTGGGTGGGGGGAAAAGGGTGGGTAGTAACCCCTGTGCCAAGGGGGAGGTGGGGAAAAGGGTGGATAGTACCCTGTGCAGGGTTTTGAGGTTGGGCAGGGTGGGTATTTCCCATGTGCCGTGTGTGAGGTTGGGGAAAAAGGGTAGTACCCAAGTGCGGGGGAGTGTGTGAGGGGGTAAAAGGGTGGGTATTTCCCATGTGCAGGGTTTTGGGGGTGGGGAAAAAGGGGGGGTATTACCCATGTGCAGGGGCATTTTTTGAGGTGGGGAACAGGGGGGGTTTTCCCCTTTTGCAGGGGCATTTTCGTGAGGTGGGGGAAAAGGGGTTTGGGGGTACCCAAAGTGCGGGGGAGTGTGTTTAGGGGGGGAACAGGGTGGGTAGTACCCATGTGCAGGGGGAGTTTGTGAGGTGGGGAAAAGGGTGGGGAGTTTCCCCTGTGCAGTGTGTGAAATGGGGAACAGGGGGGGGGTAGTTCCCATGTCCCGGGGCAGTGTGTGAGGTGGGGGGAAAAGGGGGGGGTATTACCCCTGTGCATGGGCAGTGTTTGAGGGGGGAACAGGGTGGGTAGTACCCTGTCCGGGGTTTAGGTGGGGGAAAAGGGTGGGTATTACCCATGTGCAGGGCCCGTGTGGGGAGGTGGGGAACAGGGTGGGGGAAATACCCATGGCAGTGGGTGGGGTTGGGGGAAAAGGGTGGGTTTTTGGGCCCGGGGGAAGGGCAGGGTTTTAAGGTTGGGAACCCGGGGGGTATTACCAATTTCAGTGGGGTGGGTGGGGAAAAAAGGGTGGATGTCCCTGTTCCCCGGGGGGGGGGTTGGGAACGGGGGGGGTAGTACCAAAGTTTAGGGGTTTTGAGGTGAGGGGAAAGGGTGGGGTTTGTAAACCCCTGTGCAAGGGGGTGGTTTTGGGGGCCGGGTGGGTAGGGATCCATGTGCAGGGGGTGAGGGGGGGAACCGGGTAAAAGGGATTACCCCTTTTGTAGGGGGGTGAGGGGGTGAACCCGGGGGGTATTTCCCCTGCGCAGGGCAGTGTGTTTAGGTGGGGGGAAAAGGGGGGGAAATTTCCCCCTGTTGGGAGTGTGTGAGGTGGTGAAAAAGGGGGGGTATTCCCCTTTGCCCGGGGGGAGTGTGTGAGGTGGTGAAAAGGGGGGTTTTACCCAAAGTGCAGGGGCAGGGTGTGAGGTGGGGAACCGGGTGGGGTTTTTTCCCCATGTGCCGGGGTAGGTGTGAGGTGGGGGGAAAAGGGTGGGTATTACCCATGTGTAGGGTGTGGGGTGGGGAAGGGGGGGGAAAAGGGCAGGGGTGCAAAATGGGGTAGGCAATAGAGTTGGAAGCAAGGGGGCACGGAGGGCCCCGGGATCCATACCAAAGGTGTCAAGTTTAATTTAAGTGGGGGAAAGGTTAAGTGATGCTGATACGATGGAGGGGTTTTTAAATTTGGGGGAAAGGTAAAGTGATGTTTACACAAGTTTTAATTTAAATGGTTGGGAAAAAGGGAAGTGGGTGCCGATCACAGAGTTTTTTTAAGTGGGGGAAAAGGGGGAAGTGTGCTGATCACAGAGTTTAATTAAGTGGGGAAAAGGTTTTGCGATGCGATCCCAGTGGAGGATTTTTTAGAAAAGTTTTGATGGGAATGGGTTTGGGTAAACCAAAGGTCTCAATCGGAGACAAGCAAAAATAGTTTCCACCACAAGCGAGCAGGCAGGACACTATTTGTTGGACATGGGGGGAATAAAAATTTGGGTTCGTGGGCAGGGTGACAGGAATTTCCCCAAGAGGGCTGCAGGAGTGGGGCCGGATGGAGAGAACCCCCCACCCCCAAACCACCATGAAAACAACCATAAGCCCTCCCCCACACCATATCCCCCCCCCCACCATGTTCAGACCAAAGCCCCTTCCCCTCACACCCTATCCCCCCCCCACCCTGAAATTTAGACCCTAAACAATCCCTCACACCATTTTTTTCACTTTTACATCATTACAGGAGACCCCTAGCCAAAGTACTGGGCCACAGGGCCCAAAGACAGTAAAGCGTTCTTTGATCTTTTTGCCCCGTGTGGACAACGCAAGTCCTGGTGCACGTGGGAACAAAACGGTGAAAAGTCATTGTCACTGGACGTCAACGTTGCCAACGATTGGGGGCGGGGGGCCCGGGGGGTTGAAAAAGAAAATTTTTGGGAGGGCCCACCCTTTCCAAGCCCCCCCCCCCGGGGGGGGGGGGGGTTGGTTTTTTTCGAAAACTTGAAAAGGGAAAGGAAAAGAGAAAATTAAAACAAAACAAGGGCCCGGGAATTTTCCTTGTTTTGGGGGGGTTTCAGGAAAAAAGGGGGGGAAACCTCTAAGCCCTTTGAAAAAACCCAATTTTCGGCCCTTTTTCCTTTTCAGGGTAAAATTGTAAGTAGCACTTTATTATATTTAAAAGGCTCCATTTTTAAAATTAATTTTTTAATAGTTATAAAAAAGATGACATCTATATAACCAAGCAAAACGAGCGTGTGTTCTTAACGTACCCAATTGAAAATAGACGCGGCGATTGTAGGGTCGCCCTTAAAGAAATTGGGTTTAAAGTAAAATGGATTAACATATCTGAAAAAGCTAAGAATAACTGGGTGGATATTAAGGATGGGCAAGGCAATCTATTAAAACATTTAAAAATACCCGATGGTTACTACAACTTTTGTTCTTTAAGAGAAGTATTTAGCAATTTTAACATTGAGTTAAAAATTAATGAAGCAAATCTTATAATTACTATAAATTTTCCAAAACTTAAAGAAAGGGAGTACGTTTTCCCTAGAAGCCTTGCTCGAATTTTAGGCTTTTATGATAGTGGTGAAAACGTATCATATTAAAACGCACATGTACTTAGAAAGCGGACTTTATGAGTATGTAGGTAGTAGACCATCCGATTTTCTCGTAAACTCAGTTTTGTATGTCCATTTACACCAGTTAAAAACAAATACTAATTTGTTTAATGGTTATCCATCTACAATTCTACGAGCACTGCATCCAGTTAAGGCAGGGTTTTGCGATTATCAGCTATACAGGTTTGGTGGGGACGGTGAATTTAAAGACTTAATTGAGGGCTCTTTGAATTCATTGGATGTAAAAATAACTAACCAAAATGGAGAGCCAGTTGTTTGTTCTAATTTATTGATAGTGCTTGAGGTGGAGGAGCATATTGGAAGAGTAAGAAGGACTCAATCCCGCGGCGTTAATTTTTATGTCCTTGGAGAGAATGTAAATATGTTCGTTCAAGATCACCAAATCTTATCTAGCACGTAAGCCCCCGTTTTAAAACAACGATTGCGTCGATTTTTAGAGGTTTTGGGGTGTTAATTTATTTTGTGAAACGGGTGTTAATTTTTGCCAAAACTGACATGAGATGGACGTGATTTGGATGTGAAAAGGGGGGTTTTCGTGCAAAATAACATGGGTGAGCTTGAACAAACATATTTACATTCTCTACAGAGGAATGTGTTACAATAAGCCCTATGGTGGGCAGGGTAGAGAGGAATGTGTTACAATAAGCCCTATGGTGGGCAGTGTAGAGAGGAATGTGTTACAATAAGCCCTATGGTGGGCAGTGTAGAGAGGAATGTGTTACAATAAGCCCTATGGTGGCCAGGGTAGAGAGGAATGTGTTATAATAAGCCCTATGGTGGGCAGTGTAGAGAGAAATGTGTTTACAATAAGCCCTATGGTGGGCAGTGTAGAGAGGAATGTGTTACAATAAGCCCTATGTGGGCAGTGTAGAGAGGAATGTGTTACAATAAGCCCTATGGTGGGCAGGGTAGAGAGGAATGTGTTACAATAAGCCCTATGGTGGACAGGATAGAGAGGAATGTGTTACAATAAGCCCTATGGTGGGCAGGGTAGAGAGGAATGTGT
>JAFLJL010015501.1:0-7500 GCA_018398815.1 Conus ventricosus
AGTGGATGTTTTCTTTGTTTGGCTGGTGTGGTGTGTGTGTTGTGTGTGTGTGTGTGTTGTGTGGTGTGTGTGTGTGTGTGTGGGTGGTGTGCATACGCGCGCCCGCATGTGTGTCCACTCGCGCATGTGCACGCACGTGCCAGTAATGTGCGCGCGCGCGCGTGGTGTGTGTGTGTGTGTGTGTGTGTGTGTGTGTGGTGTGTGTGTGTGTGTGTGTGTGTGTGTGTGTGTGCGTGTGTTGTGTGCGTGTTGTGTGTGCGTGTGTGTGTGCGTGTGTGTGTGCGTGCGTGTGTGTGTGCGTGTGTGTGTGTGTGTGGTGTGTGTGTGTGCATACGCGCGCCCGTGTGTGTGCCCACTCACGCATGTGCATGCCAGTGCGCGCGCGCGCGAGCGTGTGGTGTGTGTGTGTGTGTGTGTGGGTGTGGTGTGTGTGTGTGTGTGTGTGTGTGGTGTGAGAGAGAGAGGAGAGAGAGAGGAGAGGAGAGAGAGAGAGGGAGAGAAGAGAGAGAGAGAGTGGGTGTCTGGTTGTCGGCGCCGAACTATAAACAACATAATTTACGATAGAAAAGTGTGTGTGTGTGTGCGTGCGTGCGTGTGTGTATGCGTACATGCGTGTGTGTGTGTGTGATGACACTTCATAGGGAAGAAAAGATAATAGCTCGCTAAGCACTGCTTCGTGTGCACGAGGATTATATAGATTTTATCTCCTATTTCCCTAGTTTTACTAAGGCGACGACTCTGTCACACAATGTCAGACACAGAGACAATATCCAACATCCTTTGTCTGTACCAAGAGTGTATGGAGAGCGCTTCAACCCGAAGGTCGTCTGTACCAAGAGTGTATGGAGAGCACTTCAAGCCGAAGGTCGCTTGCACAGTGCTCCCCGTGATTCGAACTCTCCGACACAGTAAATCAGCGACGGTGTACGATTGAGCAAGCAAGACGATGACTTGGTGCGACCACCTCCTCGTGACCTTTGACAACAGCCTTCACATGCTGCATAGATTATAATGATGAGTGTCTGACTCCACTCAGGGGTCATACAAAGGTCAATGCTTCATCAGAATCAACTGGCTGTCCGAAAGAGGGTTAAAGAATATGCTAATAAATCACAGGAATTAAGAGTTGGTTTGGAAAAAAAGAGGTTATACAGAAAGAAGTCGGTTTAAAATCATGACTTAGAACGGACTTACAGGAGAAGTGCTATATCGCCGAGCGAAGACAAGAAAGAAAAAAATGACGAGACAACACACGACGCGTTTCGACCTAACAACATTTAAAGACAATGAAAACGAAGGTTTCGAACGATCACTTATCACCTCTAATGGGCGCGCATTGCTTTGAAGTCGCGTTTGTCACTTTCTTTCTTTCTTTCTTTTCCGTTGTTTCTCCTCACTGGACACTTCGCATGAAGTACCGCAGGCCAATAATTGTGAAGAGAAGTACTCTCACGAAAACTACAGAACAAAGGCTTAAAGCCCCCCCCCCTTCCGCCCCCCCCCCCCCACTCGTTGCTGACTGGTGTTGTTACGGACTTCTCGCGCGTTCAAACAAAGCGCGAATCTAGAGATGAAGAAATAAGGGGGCCTCTAAACTGGGAAATTGCCGGCCACATTCCTCTTCAGGTTGGTGAAAATGATTAGTTCCAAGAGGAGCCGTATTCATTCTCTCTCTCTCTCTCTCTCTCTCTCTCTCTCTCTCTCTTCACGCACGCACGCCGCGCGCGCCGCGCGCGCACACACACACACACACACACACACAACCACACACACACACACACACACACACACACACAGAGTTCAACAGACGGTCAAACAGATTACCGTGGGAATGGGTGAAAGATGTAGGACGAGAGAAGTGTATATGAGAGGAGAGAGAATGTGGAGGGGGTGGGGAGGAAGAGAGAGAGAGAGACAGAGAGAGTGCAAAGTCTAGCTGTAAAAAATCCACCACGAACGCTGCAACGCCGTTGGACTGAGGAAAGGGGTTAGTGGTCACACGAGTGCAGCCTGCGTAGAAGACTCAAAGACATCCACGAGAAGGGTTTTCGCAAAGCCCCTAGACAACTCAGTTTGACACGTAAAAAAAAGAAAAAAAGAAAGAGAGATGATGGGAAATAAAGAAGAAAAACGTGATATGCTCGGACTAATGGGGGGAAATATTGCATTTATTAATTTCTAATTAAACAATTGAAAAAGTAAATAAAACATGTTTTTGAAGGAGCTGGACTATAGATATGAAATGGAAAAAGTAGATGCCTTGATTGAGGGAGATGAATTATGCAAATACACAGAAAATGGTCACCGTATACCAAGCTGAAAGGGGGGTTAATGGGTACAGTGTGTACTTTATTATATTGCTACTATGTGTTGTATGTTCTCGTTCTTTTCCTTTTTGTGTCGTCGCGACCTTGGAACATTACTAGAGCAATGGAACACTGAAATATGTCTTCATAATTTAGTCTTCGAATGTCGTGATTTGATGGATTTGAGATTGAGAAGGTATTAACCTGTTGTTGTTTTTTTTTTTAAATAACCTTTTATGATGTTCGTGTATTTGTTAATGTCAATCATTAGTGTGTGCCATTAAAAAAAAAAGAAGAGAGAGAGAGGGGAGGGGGGGGGGGGGGTCGCACTATTTCGGCTTCGCGTTTTCCCCGTAGAAAACCAGCCAGAATTTCTACAGTAAGAAACACACAGAAAAGATCATACAATACAACACAACACAAAACCGTTACAACGATACAATACGTCAACACAAACAGAGGGACAGACAGACGACAGACTGGAAGAAACACACGTGCGGCTAATAATGAACAGAGAGGTATCTCTTCAGGGTTGTCCATTCTGTAACAGCCACGCTAGGTGTCATGACCCAGTAGCGAGCGGGGCAACAATAAACAGCCCGTCAATTATCACTGGGTGCAATTCGAAAAAGAAAAAAAAGAAGAAAACAAACAAACAAACAAAAAACCCAACCAGAGGAGACGAATTCCCGGTGAAGTATTGGCGCGCGTGCTGCAAGAGGTCTTATTATCCCACCATTGACGTCATCCTGAAAGCCGAGGACCAGACACAGACTGAGAGGGGTGGGGGGGGGGGGGGGGGGGGGGGGGGGGGGAGCGAGGACGGAATGGTGGTGGGGGTGGTGGTGCCGGTGGTGGGGATTTATTGACGAACATTTCTGAAGGGGGGATCTCTCTCTCTCTCTCTCTCTCTCTCTCTCTCTCTCTCTCTCTCTCTCTCTCTCTCTCACACACACACACACACACACACAAACACACACACAGATAGAGAGAGAGAGAGAGAGAGAGTGCGCCAGTCTCTGTATGTTTCTGTCCATCTGTTTGTCCATGTGTTTGTCTCTCTCTCTCTCTCTCTCTCTCACTCTCTCTCTCTCTCTCTCTCTCTCTCTCTCTCTCTCTGTCTCTCTCTCTCTGTTCTCTCTCTTTCTCTGTGTGTCTCTGTTTCTCTCTGTTATATGGTGCTGGTGGTGTATATGTTCATGTAAGAGTGCGAGCGCGCGTTGTGTGTGTGTGTGTGTGTGTGTGTGTGTGTGTGTGAGTGAGGGGTGGTGTGTGTGTGTGGTGTGTGTGTGTGTGTGTTTTGTGTGTGTTTGTGTGTGTGTGTGTGTGTGTGTGTGTGGTGTGTTGTGTGGTGTGGTGTGGTGTGGTGTGGTGTGGTAGTGGAGGTGGTGGTGGTACGTGTGTGTGTGTGTGTGTGTGTGTGTGTGTGTGTGTGTGTGTGTGGCGTGTGGTGGTGTGGTGGTGGTGGTGGTGGTGGTGGGTGGTGGTGGTGGTGGTGGTGTTGTGTGTGTGTGTGTGTGTGTGTGTGTGTGTAAGGAAGGAATTCTGTTTTACGTCTCGTCACACATATAGGTGATTGCAGACGTCTAAATAACATATTGTTTACAATTTTAGACTATTATCATAAAAGAAAAGAGGACGATGTGGTTACATGGAAAAAAATAAAGGATAGATGAATTGTAGGACAGTAACTATGAAAAATTAGAAAAAAATAACTAAATAATTCTAACTTACGATTTTGATTATAAAATGTTCCTTAATGGATTTCCCAAAAAGGTTACTCGTTAATTTAACAAGAGAAACAACTGGCAACGAATCTAAAAAGTCAAACACATTAACATGCCCAGTGTCAGCACTTGGTATAACACCATTCAAAAAGGGTTTCGTTAGTTCACAATCAAAAATCACATGTTGAACTGAAAGATCCCCACGACATACGCACTTAACAGTCTGGCAATACTTGGTTGTAGGGAATTACATAAAAGTCTAAAAGTCAGGCTAAGAAACCGGTCGGCTAATCGACACAATTTTGGGACAGAGTTTGCTGACGAGGTTTTGATGAGGAACTGTATTGACTCCAGAAATCCCTCTCGATTAAATGACTAATTTCCTTGTATGATAAAGGACAATCAACTTAATACTACCAAAATATATTCTTTGCTCCCTTTTTGCTGCTCTATCTGCTTGATCATTAAAAACGAAGGAGGTGTGCGATGGAACCAAGAAAATACAACATTAGTACCATTCATGTAAAGACAGTGCAACATGTACTTAATCTCAAATAATAATTCCCCTCTTTGTGTATTTTCAAAACAATACAACTTTTTAATACTGACTGTGAATCAACACAAATAGGATATTAAATATTGAGACTGGCAAGGAAATTAAATATTTTAATGCCATCAGGACAGCAACTAGTTCAGCTGTAAATATGGAATGACCCTTACCTAAATAATATGATTTTTCAGCTTTGAAATCTGGAATTACAAAGCCAGATCCCGCACTACCATCATCAAGAACTGAGCCGTCAGTGTATACTTTCAAATAGTTAGTAAACTTTTCTTCCATGTCAATTTTGATAGATGCTGCTAACACATGCGGCGAAATCGCTTTATTTAGATCAGAAGAAAAATTTTAAACTGTTATTCCGTTAGTTCCCAAGGGGGGTACGGCGGAACCAGTACGCGAGGCGCTACCTCATGTGGGTCAATCTTTGATGAATTAAAAACGTCTGAAACATATGAACGAAGCGTCTCTAAATTTGAATTTTTCTGTGCATTTTTCGAAAAATCAATGTCGGATCGTGTATTTAACTCTTCAAGGTCGTCCACCGCAATCCGTCTCACTACATTTTTTTACAGAACTTATTTTCCTTTCTTCATCAAGTGGCAAAAGGCCCTGCTATCTTATAAGCTTCAGAGGATTAGTATGCACAGGTTACACCCAGGGCCAACTTTACAGCTTTACTGTCAATTCTTGAAGTTTCTTTAAATGCGATCGCGAAGCAGAAAAGGGAATACTTCCTGTCCGTAAGTCAATCTTGATCGTACAAGACTGGTTGCTAAATGCAACAAAACTTTAGGATCCTGTCCCATGGAGAAGACTGACAATTTTTAGAAAATTCAAACTTTTAACTGCTTTAGTAACAATTGAGTCAATATTTTTTTTTCCAGTTTAGTTTTGGTGTAAGTAGGACACCTAAAAATTTTACTTCAAGTTTATAAAAAATTTCCCCTCCTCCCAGAAAGAATATAGGCAGGTTACTTGGGTTATATCCCTTGTTAAAGAGAACCAAATGTGTCTTTTCAACAGAGAATTTAAAGCCATTCAAATGCATATAACTATTTAATTTATCAGCTCGTGCTGAAAGAGCTTCTGAATATAATTTATGTGACGTAAATTTGTTCTTTTCTTTAAAGATACATTAATCATTTTTGCAATGTCATCAGCATATTGAGCTACCTTGGTATATGATGAAAACATGTTTTATAAGTCATATAGCATTACATTGAATAACAATGGGGAGTTATAGAACCTTGTGGAATTCCCATATTTATAGATCTTGAGGATGATAAAGTCACACCAACTCTGGTCATTATGTGTCTCCCACTTAAAATGATTTCACATATTGTAGGCGTGACCAGAAAGACCAATTTGTTTTAATTTATATAATAATCGGCTGTGCCACACTCTATCGTAAGCTTTAGTAAGATCAAGAAGGAAGCAAGGACACTTTTACGTTTAGCAAACTGTTTCTTAATTTGAGTAGTTAGTCGTTTTCAGGTGTCAATTGCACTTCGTCCTTTTCTAAATCCAGATTGATGTGAAGAAAATACATCATTTTTATCACAGTAATAGGCCATTCTAAAATTTATTATTTTTTCCATGACTTTTCCAGTATGAGGACGTGACTGAAATGGGTCTATAGCTAGACGTCTCAGACCGAGGCTTGCCCTGCTTTAGAATAGGAGTCACAATAGACGTCTTCCATATATCGGGAATTTGTCCACATTCCCAACATTTGTTAAATAATTTATGTAAAATGACTATCCAGTTCTCTGGTAAATGGTTTAACATAGTGTAAGAAATCCCATCCAAACCAACCGAAACCTTTTTATTTCCCAACAGACGGACAGCATTCCTGACTTCCTGTAAAGATATTGATACATTTATAGTACTATTGTTGTTTGGTACGGATCTCTATAGTTATCAGTATTTTTTTTTTCAATCTAAACGACTTTTGCTCATTAGGCAAACATTCCATACAACATGTTTTAACGTACATAGATGCAAATTCCTCAGCCTTTTCTTTTGGGGGATAGAAATTCTTTACTTGTTGTTTTGATTGGGTAATCTTGGAGTTTAATGCCCCATTTCATTTCTTTCACCTTATCCCACACCTTTTTCAAGTCTTTACAGTCAGATACTTCATTTAGACAGAAAATGTGACCAGTATTGTCTTTTTGCTTGCGCTGTAACTCTGTTTGCTTTTATTTTTGTACTGCACATTTCTTTATGAGCTGCATCTTTTATCTCTTGCACAGGAACTTTTCTAACTTTTAGCCAATTAAAATAAGCTAATGTTTTTGCTTTAACGGCCTCCTCGCAAGCCTGATTCCACCAGACATTCCCTGAGAATGTTTCACACCTTTTTGGTCCTTTTTTGGGAATAGCTAAAGCAGCAGCCTCAAGAACTGCTTTCTGAAAGTTATCAAAAAGATGTTAACATCCTCACAAATAACTTCACTCTCAGTCTTCTCAGTGAGGTAATTTTGAAAAGTTTCCCAATTGCCTTTTGTAATTAATTTGGGTATAAATCTACACACTAACTTCAGATCCAACGGATTCTTTAAAAGATAAAAGTATGGCACATGGTCATACCCAGTGGGTCATTGGTGTATCCCATTTTGCTGTTAATGCTAAAGCAGGTGAAACAAAGGTAGATGAAGCGCCGATGCTTATGATGAGATATGTCTGGGATGCGCGTAGTTCTCCCGTCGTTAGCAAATAAAGATGAATCACAACAGTTTCAGAAAATCAGGGTGAGAAACTATTTGACAACCTGTATCCCAGAAAGGAGCATGAGAATTGAATCGCCACCAATGATCCACTTTTCTTTAGAACAGTTTAGAGAACGTAACCATTAGTATTTTGCCCATCAGGGCCCTTAGGGTATAAACGATGCAAAATGTAA
>JAFLJL010015501.1:10000-13796 GCA_018398815.1 Conus ventricosus
TAGACCAAATGGGAAGTAACCGCACGCACGTGCGGGTTGGCTGCACGTGTTTTTGGGGGCTTTTAGGTTTTTATTTTGGGTGTGTTCACTAACAACGATTTCCATTTATGCCTGCAATTGTTTACTATTTCTGTTTTGTGTTTAAAGTTGCTAAGTGTGGTTTGCATAGTATTAACCATTTTTCAGTTAAACATAGGTTGCCACCTTTTTGAAACATTGCTGTATGGTGATGCTCCTTTTTATGATTTTCCAGGATATATTGTAGCTTGTTTTTGCGTCTTTAAGTTTCCAGATATATTTGCTCAGTTCTGTTTGGTTTTTATATTTTTCTTTATTGAATGACTGTTTGTGGTTTGCATATTGGTTTTGAAGTGGTTTTCAGTGATCCCTATGTATGTTTCTTTTTCATTTTCTGATGTTACAGTAGCCTGGTATTACAATGTTTTTGTGGAGACTTTTATTGTTTAGTGGGCACTGCTCCTTTCTGTGCAATTGCAAGATTTCCTTTCTTCACCCTTCTTTGCTGTGTTGATTTTCATTTTGTTGGATGCGTCAATCAGGTTTGAGGTTGGGCATACATGAGTACGATAGTTTGACCAGTGTTTTGTTAATATTTTGGACGTTTGTGCTCTTTTGAAATGAAGTTGCTAGGATTTTGAGAATTCTTTCCCTATGTTTGTTTTGAGTTTCCGTCGTATGGGGGGTTATACCATATGATTTTTCTTTTCTATTTTTCTTGCTTTTATTTGTGTGTTGTCGGGTTGTATTGTAGTTTGTAATGTATCCACTTGTTTGTAGTGCCTCTGGTATTCACTGCTGCATTGTTGAACACTCTCTCATTGCATGACAGGTTTGATAGTCTCTGTTTATGCCATGGGGTATGGTCTTTATAAGATGGTGGTGGTTACTTTTGGTGTGTACATAAGAGGTGTATCGTTGGGTTTCTTGTATGGTTTATATTATGGTTGTTGAGATCCAGTGTTATGTTAAGTAGTTCACTACCTTTTTGTTTGCTTCATGGTGATCTTTAGTTGTGGTTTTGGAAGATTTTGCATAGTTCTTTCTTCTTGTTTTCGATGGTTCTTGGGTTGTTTGTTAGTGCAGCAAGGCCTCGTCTCTTGTACAGTCCGACTTGTTTTCGAGTTTTTCTTGATGTTGGACAGATGATAGTCCGACCAGTTCAATGTTTTGCCCAAATTTACCCCTGGTTACGCGAATTTTGGTTTTTGTTGGTTTTCCCGTCCCGGTTTCTTTTGCTGGTAGTATGTTTTTGGTGTGGAGAATGAAAATTTCCTTTTTGACCCTGTTTGTTGGGGTTTGGGAAACTTAGGGGTTTGGAGGTAGTTCCCCGTCTTGGGGGGAGAGTCTTTGTCAAAAGTGATAATACGTATTACTTTTTTATTGGTTTTTTTTAACCATTTGGTACTTTTGTTTGTTCTTCAGAGGTTGTAAACAGGTTTGTTTTATGTTTTGTTATTTTTTCAGAATTTTCGCTTATTTGCCTAATTCAGATTTGGATGGGTTTATTAGTCTGCATGTTGGATTGTTATGAAAGTTGGGTTTGTGGTCTTTGAGGGTATGAAAGCTTCTTTTGTTGCTGTCGTTCTATCCTGTCACTTAGGTCTATGCGCTCTGCAAGTTCTTTTTCTTTGTGGGATACTGTCATGTATATTTTTGTCAGCTTTTTTGTAGTTTTTCTGGATGTTTTTGTCAGGAGTTGAAAATATTCCTTTGGTTCATTTTTGTAGTAATTGCTAGTTTTGTCAGCCTTCACAAATATTTTTTTGTCATTTTGTACTTGTTTTATTTGGTTTTTAGGCTCTTTGGTTATATCTCTATATTTTAAAATATATATATATATATTATTATATTTATATATATATTTATATATTGTATGTATACACATTGCAATTATATGTAACGAGAGCGAGAGCGAGAGAGACTATATTATTCAATGTAATGTATGTGCGTCTGCGCGGGGTGTGTATTATATATAATATATATATATATTATATATATATATTTATATATATTATATATATTGAAACCCGTCCTGAGGTAAGTGGGGAAAGTGCTAGGATCTACCCCAAGTGCCGTTGGATTTTTTGTGAGGCTAGTATCTATGCAAATTACTACTTTTCGATTTACCTATGTAGAAAAAAAACAAACGCTGGGAAAAACTGTTCGCAATCGGGACTTTAGCAGTGGGGCCCGTTTGTGGCCGAGCCTAAAATACATGGACTTGTAAAACACAATCTTTCGTTAGAAGGACAGCTTTCTTCACAGAATTCAGACAGCCATTGCGAGATGAGTGGAGAGGAAGGTTGTAGATGAAGGGGATGGTGGGAGGGGGTGGGGGGTTTAGGTCAATCAGCGGTGGCGGTAGAGTTCAGGGCATGAAGAAGGCAGGTCAATAGGTCATTTGCCCCGACAATGTGTGTGTGTGTGTGTGTGGTGTTTTGGGTGCGTGCGTGGTGCGTCGGGCGGGGTTTTGCGGCGCGCGCGCGCGCGCGCACGGGGGTTGTGTGTGTGGGTGTGTGAGAATGGTGTGATGGGTATCGTGTTTTGTGTGTATTGATTGTGTGTGTGTGTGTGTGGGGTGTGTTGTGTGTGTGATGGTCTGTGTGTGTGTGTGTTTTGTGTGTGGTGTGTGTGTGTGTGTGTTGTGTGTGTGCATGCGTGCGTGCTTTGCGGTGCGTTTTTGGTGCATGGTGTGTGTGCGCGGGCGAATGTGTGTGTGTGGTGTAGGTGGAAGGGTTTTGAAAAATAAAACGTGGACATGAAGAGCCCAGTTCTAAGCCCGGGTCTAAAATGAGTGGAAAGAAGGTAACTTATGTACAGGAGGGGTGGGAGGAAAGGGGGGGGGGGGGGGGGGGGGAGTGTGGATGTAGGAGAGAAGGAGGGGGTTCCCTTTCCCCCCCCCCCCCCCCCCCACCACGGGGTGTCTCGCTGTTTGTGACGCGACCTCCCCCTGACCCCGGGACCCCCCCGGCAGGAAAGAAAAGGACGATGACGCTGACTGGAAAGCTTGGGAGGGTGGGGAGGGGGGGGGGGGGGGGGTGGAAGGGGTATCAAGGGGGTTTGTAAGGTAAGGGGGATGGGTGGGGGATATTTGGGAAAAAAGATGATAGGTGATGGATGTAGGGTCGTTGATAGGGGGAAATGATAGATGATGGTGATGGGTGTAGGTGAAATGTAGGGATGGGTTAGGGAAATGTAGGTGATGGGTGATAGGTGACATTGATTGGGGATGGTGAAGGTGAACATGATGGGTTGAAAGGTGTAGGTTAGGTGATAGGGGGCAATGTAGATGATAGGTGTGGGGGATTGGGAAAATGATAGTGATGGGTGTAGGTGAACATGTAGGTGATGGGTATAGGTGAACATGATGGGGTGGGTGATAGGTGACACATGATAGGTGATGGGTGTAGGTGCAATGATGGGGATGGTGATAGGGTCAGGTGATAGGTGACCCCAGATAGATGATAGGTGATAGGTGAACATGATGGTGACACATGACAGATGATAGTGCCCCGATGGTGATGGGTGTTGGGGGAACAGATGTGAGGGTGAAAGGGATGGGTGAAGGTGACAGAAGAGATGGTGATGGGTGTAGGTGAACATGATTTAGAGGGTGTAGGGAAATGTTGTGTGGGTGATGGGTGATGGTGAAATGTAGGTGATGGGTGATAGGGACCAAAAGATTTATGATGGGTGATAGGTGACACATGATAGAGTAGGTGATGGGTGATAGGTGAACATGATTTATGATGGGTGATAGGGATGGGTGATTGTT
>JAFLJL010015502.1:0-30000 GCA_018398815.1 Conus ventricosus
GATCACCAGACAGAGTGGCATGAAGCTGGATATTGGCCTCCACTCAGGTTCATCACAATAGAGGATTCTGATTGAACCCAGAGCGCCACAACCAAAGCAGACTGGAGCATGCAAGCTCGCATCTACAAGACTGAAAAGTACAGCAGTCTAGCCATCAGCTTGAAGCAGTCTGGCTTCCAAGTCAAGTCTTCACAAGAGAGGGTGGAGCAAGGGGAGTGGAGGAGAGGAGTTGTAGCCTCATCAATCATTGATCTCATCAAAACAGCTCGTGATTTCTGGTCAGAGGACAATTCTAAAGCAGTGGCAGAGGCAGGTGAACTGAGTTCCAGATGGATGTGGTCGGGGGAAAGAAACAAAAGTGAACTTTATGGGCTGCAAGTTCCAGCTTTAGAACAGGCGACCGATAGCTTTGTGGGCGAGACATCCTCTATAGAGACAACGCCTTCAGACGCCCCACACCCGCCCCTTGCTGCAGAAGTTGTTGGTTCAAATCCCGGTAGCACCAGGAGAGAAATGTGACAGGCTTCAAGGCATCAGGCATCATGACCCATACGCGGTCCACGCGGAGTTCAGGTCTGGAACACCTGTCTTAGGGAGGAGGGTAGTGGTGGTGGTGGTGGGGGGGGGGGGGGGTTATTTTCTGCAGAGCTGCTGGTCAAGGTCCACAATTTCTTCTACTTCAGTGCTTTGTTTAAAAGAGCGAATCTGGAACCACAGGTTGCGACAAGCTGCCAGACCAGGTCGTTTTCCTGATACTAACAACCAAGACAGGAAATGCAGCAACTGTAAGAGCGATGAATTTCACAACTTTATTATACTCGTTTCTATATTTGAATGAGTGTCCCTAAACTTCACGTAAACATCGTAGCTAACTAACATCCTCATCTTCTATTGTTTTACTCCACTAAAAAAAAAAAAAACACAACGTATTCCTGAAAGTTGGGCCTACCCTAATGTTTGATTCATAATATGAGGTGAATCGTAAAAACCATGACTATATTGGAAATGACAGAAGACACCTCTAATCAAAGGTTTGCCATTGTATCACATAATCAATTTTGATTTCCTTGGTTTACCTAGTTCATTTTTTGTATAATATTACACATACCAATCGCAAAAGTTACCTTTTCCACAGTTGGAGTGTGCTGTGTACATGAGTGTAAATTCCAATCCATTACTGTGTTTTTGAATATTTCATTAGTAAATGTGTGCATCTGAAATGCCTTTATAGTTATTAACTCTAACAGACTGTCCGGACTAAAACTGAGTTGACTTTACTTGGTTGGGAGACAGAAGCATATTTCCATTGCGATAACAGGTCGTAGACGACTCAGACATACACACCTGCAACACGAAGGCCCCCAGAAAATGACCTAGGTAAAGCATCCCACGGGCGTACATGGCCTGTTTTTCCATAACAGTGCATCTTCTCACCTACAGGTGGCGAGGAAGAAAAAGATCACCACAGCCACACCATGTCTTGTCCTGATAAGCGACCCGTGTTCTGTGTGAAGCCGACACGGAGGCCACAAACCAACATTGACCTCTTGGAGCAAATATCGGCACGGAAGCACGGTGTGAGTTTCTCCCCTCCATCACCAACCCTCACGCATTCTCTTCAGCTGCCTGTGGGTGAGGTGAAGCGCCCCCCACTCGTATTTTTGCACCAGCGGTAAGATTTTATTTACTGAAGTTAAAAAAAAAAAAAAAAAAAAAAAGTGCCCACGGATATTTTACGCACGAAATAGACTGTCCTTCTCTCGTGTTTGCTTCCAGTCGAGTGGGAGACCCGTGAAAATCTCTATTGCGGAAGGTCTCGGGTGCGCATTTGAGAAAAGTTCTGGAATGTGAGGGAGGGGAAGGCACTGTCCTAGTTGTTTCGTTTTCCCACTTTCAATTCCCTGGTTCAACGTCTTGTGCAAATGTTAAAGGGCCTCCGAAACAGAGTGTGAGTGTGTGTTTGTGTCGGTGCTGTTGTGTGTGTGTGTTGTTGTGTTTGTAGTTGTGTGGTGGTGTGGGTATGTTGTGTGTTTGTGTTGTGTGTGTTGTGCGCGTGCGTGGCGTTGCGTGCGTGGCGCGCGCGCGCCGAGTGTCTGTGTGTGCGTGTGTGCGATGTGTGCGTGGGCGTATGCCGTGGTGCGAGGTGTGGTGGTGAGTTGTGGTGTGAGTGTGGTTTGTGTGAGCGTGTGTGAGAGTTGAAGTGAGGGTCAGTGCATATTGATGTGCAAGTAGCTGCGCGGCGCGTCGCGTTTGTGGTAAGTACACGCGCACGCCTAGGTGTGTGCATTTTTGGTTTACATGTTGTGCGTTTGCTTGTATGTATTATAAAGTATGTATGTATGTATTTATGTTCTGTATGGTATTATGTATGTCTGTGTAAGTGTGTGTCGCCCGTACGTTTTGAGGGCCCCCCCGGGCCGTACTTTCGTGCATGTGTGCGACGGTGCGTGCGTGAGTGCGTGTGTGCGATAGTATGTGTTTGAGTGTTGTGCGATTGCTTATTGGGTTGCCTGCTTGCATATGTTCAAGAGAATGCCATAGAAACCCGGGAGCGCCAAGCGTGCATTGCTTGCCATTGTATAAAATGAACGATTGTAGATGTTTTCTACAGGAATTACTTTTGGCGTTTACCTGGCAGCAACAGAATACGCGACGTTCAACCGATTCGCAGAGTCCTGAACATACACTTAAAAGAAGTGGACGGGCCGGACCGCAATGGAAGAACAGTGATATTGATCCAAGGGATATTGGTTTGAGAAACTATCTACACACCACACCCACACACACACGCCACACGTCCACGCACGCACGCACGCACGCACGCACGCACGACACACACACACACACAACACACACACAACAACCACACACACACACACACCACACACACCACACACGACACACACACACACACACACCACACACATACAAGAGAGAGAGAGAGAGTATAGAGGGAGAGAGATAAGAGAGCGAGAGAGAGAGAGAGATAGAGAGAGAGCAGAGAGAGAGAAGAGATAGAGAGAGATCGTGCGTCAGCGCCGCCAAGAAGAACAGGTCTTTAGTTTTGACCCGTACAGAGTTCCTCCCAGTATATCCCCACACGGTTCAGCAGGCCACAACTTCCCCATAGAGTGCGCTGTATGGTAAGAAAACATCGTCTTCCCCGCTTGTCTGCTCTTTCATTGCTTGAGAAGATACTGCTTACCAACCCCACCCCCTCCCATCATAGGCCCCCTCCCCATTCACCCCTCCCTTTCCATACCCCCCCTCGCCCCGTCCCCATTCCACCCCTCCCTTTCATACCCCCGCCCCTCCCCCAACCACCCACTCCCTTCAACCCCCTCCCCATTCCACGCCCTCCCATCATACCCCCCTCCCCCTCCCCATTCCACCCCTCCCTTCATACCCCCTCCCCATTCCACCCCTCCCATCATACCCCCCTCCCCCTCCCTCATTCCACCCCATCCCTTACATACCCCTCCCCCTCCCCATTCCAGATTTTCCACCGCCACTCCCTTCATAATAACCCCTCCCCCCTCCCCATTCCACCCCTCCCTATCATACACCCCTCCCCTCCCCCTCCACCCCTCCCTACATACCCCCCTCCCCCTCCCCATTCCACCCCTCGCCTCATGACACCCTCCCCCTCCCCATCCACCCCACCTCCTTTCCATACCCCCCTCCCCCCTCCCCATTCCACCCCTCCCTCATACCCCCCCCTCCGCCCCTCCCCATTCCAACCTCCCTTCCATAACCCCCTCCCCATTCCACCCCTCCCTTCATGCCACCTCCCCATTTCCACCTCGCCCTTTTCATACCCCCCTCAACCCTTCGCCCATATCCCACCCACCCTTCATACCCCCCTCCCCCTCCCCATTTTCCACCCCGTCCCTCATACCCCCTCCCCCTCCCCAATCCACACCCCTCCCTTCATACCCCCTCCCCCGCGAGGCCCATCCCACCCCTCCCTTCATACCTTCAATACCCCCCTCCCACTCCGACCCAACCCACCCATCCCTTCATTCCCCCTCCCCCTCACCCATTCCACCCCTGCAACGGCAGTGTTTGTGATTGTAACTGATTCTCAGCCCCGCCCCTCCCATCATACCCCCCTCCCCATTCCACCCTCCCTTCATACCCCCTCCCCCCTCCTCCCCTATTCCACGCCCTCCCTTCATACCCCCTCCTCCGACCCCCTCCCCATTCCACCCCTCCCTTCAAACCCACCCCCCCCTCCCCATTGTTCCCACCCCGCCCTTCATACCCCCCTCCCCCTCCCCATTAACCCCTCCCTTCATGCCCCCCTACCCCCTCCCCATTCCCCCCCCCTCCCTTCCTACCCCCCTCCCCCATCCCCATTGCCACCCCTCCCTCATACCCCCCTCCCCCTCCCCCATTCCCACCCCCCCTTTTCATACCACCCCCTCCCCATTCCACCCCTCCCCTTCATTACCCCCTCCCCCTCCCCATTGTATCCACCCCTCCCTTCATACACCGCTCCCCTCCCCATACCACCCCTCCCTAAGAACAGGAAACACCAAATCCTGGGGCCACTTCCACCTCACCTAGTATTCGGGCGTAAGTAACCCGGGATTGGGTACCCTGTTTCCTCTTGCCAAGTAAGAACTTCAAAAACCAAAAAAATAAACGATTATCAAACAAACAAACAACTGGTGCAGGTTTATCCCCTTTTTAATACTAAATTACATAAACTTATCAGATTTTAGTTTTTGTTTTAATCCAATGTTTTTTTTCTTGATCGATTTCAATAACACATTTTCGCGCAAAATTCTTCAAAAGAGTCTCTGTCTTTCAAGTGAAAATAACACTTCAGTCTTTAACTGTTCTTAAAGTCTTTTAGAACCTGAGTTATATTTTTGACAAAAAATCCACACACTTTATCCCGAGCATGTCTTCCGCTGAAAGCTAGTTTCGACCAAAGTGTTATCTCTTTTTATAACTAGTCTTTTTCTGCAGACAGTCATCTATAATAAATAGCGTCTGCGTTCCCTCAAGACACTATAAAAAAGCGTTGCTAGACATTCACTCAGTTTTATTGCTGTGGATCACCTAAATAATTTTCATCATCTGTCCATATAAAAACCTTCTAATAAGATATGCATTGTTCCAGTATTAAGTGTAGGACAAAAATCACCATATGAATTAAAATTTAAACGATAAACCTTTTTGTAAAGAAGTCTAGGACAATCATGTTTTTTTTCCACAACCAGTCAGCCCCAAACACATTGGAACAATGAGGGGATTTAATCATAAAGGTTAAACTGCTCCATAATTTTATAACAGAAATTTAATCAAATCCATTATTATTTTTATCATACTCTCCGTCAAAACTTGTTCAGCTATAAATAAAACCCTACTGATCCCTAAATGTGTAAAGATTAATCCAATTCATTCTGTAAGACTTGTTTCTATTTAAAGTCAACAGTGATTTTTGTATCTTGGTTGTAAAGATCTAAATAACCTCACCATTGTGAAGAACGACGACAACAACGTTAAAGGCTTCTTACTCTTCCCTAAGTTTTGCCAGCTAATATAATTTCCCTTTTATAAGGTCATCACTAACCCCACAAACACCCATCCCTCACCACATCATAAAATAACATGAAATTTACAAATATCAGATGTGAAAACGAGACCTTCCTAAATTTCTTGCTTGGAAAGAACTGTAATTTTTGTATACGCTTATTTTACAACTGTTATTCTTTTTCTGTGGAGGATGTACTGCTTTTTTCCATAACGCTTTATTCAATTTCTTTCCGACTATTGCTCGACCAGCATAAGACTTTACATGTAAAGGCCCCGAGTTTATGAATGCATTTTACTGAAACTTTTTTACGGCTAAAAAAATGAAAATGGCTTGATAATTCAAATTTAATTTCCCATTCAAAAGAGAAAGGTTTTTTCTAAGTGCCATTAGAGTCAGGTATTTTCGAACTATTTTAATATTCAACCAGGCCCAACATTATTTGCCTCTCGATTGCGCCAGCTGTTTCTAGTTTTAGATACATGTTTACTGTCGCTAACCTCTTTGCGTTATAATCCCCATCTTTTAGTGTACTTCAAACCCTTACAAAGTGCCTATATCACCGTTCTGTTCAAAGTCCGCAAACGTCTGCAAGGACTATAATACACAGATGGTTCTCCACCTCACGCGCGAATGTAACGCCTGGTTTCTTCTGCCCACGCGACTTATTTTTTTAGTAGCTATTATTTTTAATTTCCAAAACAATGTGCAGTTATCACATTTTTAAGCGACTTTCCACGTTTTTTTGTATTTGATTTTTATATTTAATGATCCGACCCCTCCCACAAACTAATCTTTTAAACTGTAAATTAAGGGAATTGTATAATTTCATAATCGCAATATGCCAGCTTCTTCCCTGACGGCAAAGAGGTCTTAAAAACAGTGAGGCCTTCCAACATATAAGTTTTCATCAGTGCTTAGCTCATCCAAATGAACATAGAAGTAATGAATTAATGCCAAGATTGAGCGGACTTTCCCCCTCAAAACGTAAGTTTCATCTGGCGAAACACTAAAACTATGAGTGGGTAGATTGCTAGTTTGTAAAGCCTAGCATTTTTAGCTGCTCATTATCAAAATACGTATTTTTGCTTCTTCAGGTTTGAATGTTTAATATTGTTTTTTAGATTTGCATGTTAAGTTTAAGAGTAATGTCTAAGTTTACACAGTTGCTTCTTTATTAGTGACAAAACCGCGTAATAACCATCAGGTATTGTTTCACTTTAACTGTCGTTTTGTTCTCCTTTCATATTTTGTACTCTTATTTATTCCCCTTGCCTTTAGTTTATATTAAAACCAACAACTTTTGTAAAAATATTTCATGAGTGCAACCGTTTTTGTCTCCGCATTTTGTTTTTCAGCAGCATTTTTTCTAAAAAAAGAGAACGAAAGGACGTCCTTGTGGTTGTTATTGTTAAAAACATTTAATTAAACAGAATAAAAAGTGAGTGCCATCAATAAACTGATGCAAAATATTCTGGTTTGGGCCGCACTACAACTTAAAAATATAGCAACGATAACTCCTTGACATTGCTGTGACCCAAACTGCCCTTTTCATAAAAATGTGAGTACTCCATTGAAGAGCTTCTTAACCCCCTATTGAAAAGAGCACATCAGAAAGCGTGGGTTTAGTCATCCGAATGCAGTATATATCAGACCATTTCAACTTTGCTGTGTCTTGTGCATCAACTGGGTGTGGAGTGTCTTATGCTAATCATTAACACATCCTGATCCTTTTGGTGAGGTCAGTGTACACTATTTTCATTTTTATTATACCTTCAGTACGTAATTTGACTGAGATGTTTACTGCAAGCTCGCCATTACCAAACAGACAAATCGTTTAATCCATTCAGCAAACAGAAATAACTTGAAGGCTTTTGAAAGACTGTAACGAATTCAATATTAACCTCAATACAGACTTTATACAAAAGTAGGAGTCATAAATCAGGCATAGGTCGTCCAATTATTTTCAGGGCAACGCACAGAAGTATAACTTTGACCGCGTTCTCCCTTTCAAAATTGATGAGCCCTGTCCATATACAAGAGCATAAAAACACAGATGGACAACATTTATCTTAGAACACTTCTAGTGCCTAACTAGGGCGGTAATACAACGAATTAAACACTCTAGTTCCGACCTTACGATTGGTGTTTTGCTAGGTTTCGCGAAGCACAGCAATGATCGTGCATAACTGATTCCTTCTACTTGCTTTGACCGCGCAAAAACCAATACCTTAAGCAAATATTAGAGGACCACCATTATAATTCATACATTGATTATACCTTCCAGTATTCAAAGGTACCAACATGTTTTGACAACACGCCAGATCGAAAGTAGACGTTTGCCTGTTTGCACTGGTAAATACATGCTGCCTGTCCTGACCTCAGACTCAAGCATAGTACAATAATAAAGCTATAATAATGAAATTCTTGAAAGCAGGCAAATGAACAAAAGGGTATGGTAAAAACGACATAATTCTGAGCCAGTTAATATTACAAACAATACAAGAGAACGCCCAAAGATTAAGTCATCTAATTCCGAATTCCAAGCCCCCCCAAGGTCCCCATTGAGACTCACAAAGCTCGCGGACTCCTGTTGCGCGATGACCATGAATATGAAAAGACAGCGCTTGATCTTGGAATTCAGCTGGCATAAAGGATGACATGGTTGCTTTTCTTCTACTAAAAATTAACACCAACTAATTAAGAGAACAAATGTCCCATGTGCTCGGCCATAAAGCAAACAACTTTGCTTGCATTAGAACATAAGCCAGCTGACCTTAACCCCCAATATTCCTGGTAAAGCGATTACGTCATTACCAGCAAATTTTTTTTAATAAACATGCAAGATGATCAAGCTGGAATTTTTTACCCATGAATTTATCAAGGTGATGGCTTGGATGCACTGGCAATGACGCCCGCGCCGCCCCGTAATAAGCCAACACTCAGTGTACATTATTGCACATCCAAGGCCGTAATATACGCTGTGCTAATTGACTCCCAGCTCCCACTAAACAATTGTTCTAATTCGTTCTGCTAGCGTTGCGTATCTTCATCATAAAATAGTTTTCGATAGTTTCTCTATTCAATCCTTTGAAGTTCGTAATAGGTTTCAGTTATAGTTGTCACTTCTATCTTGCCTGATCGTCTCTTGATCAAGATACCTTTTAGTCCTTTGGGTATATTCCTTTCTTTTAATATCAGGCCCTCAGTAGGCGCCTCAGCCCGCTAACGCGTTTTTCTTTTTCTCGTTATTTATATGCCCATCTATAGTTCACACTAGTTTTGCTAAATTGTTTGTTAAATTCCCTCGTGATGGTTTTCTTAAAGTACGATCAAAGGGCTAATAATTTCTCGCATAGGCAATGGGGAAATCATTAATTGTTTTTTAACGCTGTTTTCTTCTGAAAAACTGGTTTTCTGCGTCTATTGTATTTATTAATTCGCCTGCTATTGATTTTAATTCATTAAGTTCCATTGTTTTGCATTTGGTTAAACCTGTCGGGAGTTCTTTGTTGTTGTTTTTTGACGGTTAGCAACTGCTCTGCCCTTAATTACGGTCTAGCAATGCCAAGCGATTTTGATCTTTCACACTGAGACTATTTTCTAATAGAACCCGACAGCTAAAAACTTTGATGGGTCGGGTTAGTTGAGTAAGCCGAACAGTTGCCACTTATGATCGTTTTTTACAGACAAAGTACCATTCTTCTAATTCAAAAACATTTTGGACTAGTAAATTTCGGGAGGTTCTTGGCCTATACCTTTTGTAAAATCTTTCGACCGTGACTTGCTGTTTAATTCACGCTGCAATGAGACGTTGAGCGATGCTGCGTCAAAGGGTTCATTTCACTCATGTGTGTCGTTACTCCACGATTTCAAAAACATCATAATCTTCTCGCCTCAAATTCCTGCCATGTTTTTAAATAATTTTCACTTTTAATTTTGCTGCATAAAAATGCCAAACAAGGCACATGGCTCGATTCTTGACCCGCATAGAAAAAACAGAAATAGCCCCCAAGGGCGTGAAAGGAAATTAAGACGGAATATTATTGTTTCCAAATAATCCATCTACTTTTGAATGCAGATCAAAATTCTTACTGTCAAATTTTCCAACTTAGGAGCGGATGAATTGAAATGTGTCCCAGGCTCTCGCGTCTTTACTTTCAAAATAGCGCTTGAATATCAACAACATACCCAAACAGGAAAAAAAAAAACAAACAATTGTTACAGAATTTTTGGGGAAGTGCAATCTTAAAAATTTCTATATCACTTGATGGCAAGAAATATTTTCTTCACACAATGGCAGACAAATGTTTAACCTATTCTGATCTAGTGGCTAACCGGAATGAAAGGGAAGATCCTTTGCGTTTCAAGAATCGGCAATAGAATAAGCCACAAATACTTAAATAGGCGCTGAACTCGCCTCCGGTGCTAAAAGCAGCAAAAAGGCGATTAAGCTGTAAGTTAGCGTACGGTAATCCGCTTTTCCATTTCCTTAGGATATTGAGTTGTTTAATAGCCAATGCGCCATGACAGTTTTCAAGGAGTCATTAAAAACAACAGTCATATGAACTAACTTTTAACGAATACAAACAGTTATTAGATCAACAGACACTGAACAGCAAAGTACAAGCAATTCTGACATCACTTAGAGTTTGACGTTGTATTACAACCCTAATTTAGAGCAATGGCTTGATTAGCACCAATATGAGACACATTTTCCCAAAATAATTACGAAATATGATTCATCATAAACAACATAATTCCCAGAAGCAAGTGGCAGACCTATATGAGAATTGTAGTTTTTAGAGCGTTGCCGCAAGATCCTTTTAAAGGTATTTTCTTGCTGTGGCGAAGATGCGAAGCCGTATCAAAGAGGAAGTGAAAGTTATTTTAATCCAAAATAACGAAAAGGTACAATGTTTCGATTGAGGGTAGTCCTAACATAAATCTACGCTAGCGTCTTTAAACCTTAACAGCAATTTGATGAAATAAGAAAACTGTTGGGGGCGGGAGGTGTAGAAGTCCCCAACAGTATAACGCTTTAGTTGTCCTAAAAGATTTTACACTTCACAATGTAGGCCATGATGCTTCATGTATTATAACAACGAAATACGGTTTTATGGTTGACCTAAGTCAACAGAGGAGAATCAGTTTCAATGGAAGCGAGAGAAACTGTGAGAGACGTAATAAACTCCGCAAATTGATAAAAAGAAGAAGCCGATCAACCGCTTAAGGTTCATTTAGTTTTTAATATTATGAATAGCCGCAGCTGAATATTGTAAATAACCTGATTAACAAGATGTAGTAAACTAAATTTATTTTTTATTTTTAAAAAAAGTCGAAGTCTGTTCAGGGTATAATCCAAATGACCTACAGCGCCGCCCAAAAGAAGAGATAGCAGGCAAATTTCTGCTGTTATAGAAACCCCTGAATTCAAAACCTTCATATTAACAAACATTTACACAAATGCCACCAACCAAGAGCAGGACCTTTCAAAATACAGCAAAAACCAAACGAAGGTATTCCTGCTGCCATTAATAGCTGTTTACATATGTTAATTACTGGAAGCCATCGACTATAAGCGCTCAATCCGCAGGAACGAGTGTTGGTCTCTTAGCAACGGGCATAGGCGCACCCGCACTTTAACTCTAGGAGGTTTGTATCTTTAGCCTTGGTCCAGAGTTCATTCGCTGTTGGAGCCATGCCCAGCAAAATATACAAAACTAAACTCCAAAAAAGCACACAGTATGGTTCAACTAATAACAGCTAAACATAGCCTCGTTTATTTAAACGACAAATAACTAAAGCGCTAGTTACGGCAAACATCACGTATTAATGAATTTAATCGTTTTACAAGGACTGATTATTTGAAGACTAACAACAGACAAAAGTTTGATCTATCAAAGAAAGGCGGTGACAAGTTTTTTGTTTCTCAACACCAACCCCGATAGCAGAATAAAAAAGGAATGCTTAAAAAAAGTTAACGAGACATTAAACTCCCTGTACTAAACAGCTCACATTACCAACACCAAAAGTAGATTATACTTTTAGTTTTAAGAGTCCAAGCGCAAAAAGACCGATGATATGGATACTGATTAAGGATTTTTTGTTTAATTTAAATAAATATTTTGGCTTATGAAAAGAAAGACAGCATGGCTAAGATATATGAAGACACGACGAATTTTTTTGGAAGGAATGCTCGAGAGAGAGCGTTTTATCAAAGAGCACTGAAGGATATTGATTTAGAAGTCCATTGACCAACAAACTGTACAGCAAGTGTTGTTTCATGCTATTTCTCAAGTGTCCGGGTAACCATACAATAGACCCTACCATTAAAGGAAATGTTAGCTGTTAACACGACTATATTAACAAGTAAATGGAAAGAAAATCTAGAAGTTTTGGACTCGAACTACACAGCAACAATTCTTTCTCGTATGACTTAACACCCGGTTTTGGGCAGACGAACTGCTACACAGTTTTAGACTGCTGCCTCTGACGAGCTAAAATGAGAAGGCTTCTGGTGGTCCATAGGGCCCGAGAGTGCTATAGAGAATTTAGATTAAAACAGTGCTGAAGTATGCACCGATTGTAGGCAAGGTCCTTTACATTCCGCTACCGTCGAAGGTTTGGTTGATATAAAGAGAGCAGTTTTTAAACATAAAATAATTTCAGACGACAACTGGTTTCATGTTGGGTGCGTTCTTGCAAGGGCTGCATCACTGTTCCGCGACCACCGCGGAGAGAGGTGACAAACTACCGGCAATACACCAAAGAAACCTTAACTTCCATATGGAATAGTCCTTTCTGTTAGTTTATACCAAATTGATCAGTTTGAAGAGCAAAACAGAACCAATAAACCGTCCCAATATCAACACATGGGATGAGGAAACAAATCTACAGCCGATTAAAGTGTCCCAACAACAGTCCAACAATTGGCAGCCAGACAAAAAACATGTAGACTTACTACTAATGTTTTCACCAGCGGGGCCTGCCACATTTTACACATTGATTACGAACAATGAGTAGAAACAATGCAGCATACTATTCAAAATCTGGGCAAAAACAAGAATTCTGCAGAAAATGTTTAAACAAGAATGCCATCTTTTCAAGCGCGTGTGAACATATAAAACATTGTAAAAGTTCGGTATAACTGTAATACAGATCTAAATACGCCCCCAGCCATGATCTAAAGATTAGTTTTAAACGAACTGTGAAACGGCTGCAACATTTCCTCCATACGTAGTTTTACGCAGACTACGAAGATCGCTTATTGTTGAGCATTATGATGGGCCCTCTCCACACCAACATCGACACCCCGACATTAAATTCGTACAACCACCGCTTTGATCAATGAAGCCTACATATTATTGTAAGGTTACTGGCAGGCGTTATAAACCACTCCAGAATTACTGCGAGGCCCCGATGCCCTGCAGAAACTTCTTAAAACCATGGCATCAAGTGCGCCAAGATTGATCACATACTATACACTATCTGAAATCGATAATTGCGGAAGAAGACCCACAACAGTATAGAAATCAGCCCCCACAGTTTTTGTATTTTGCGAATTAGAGCTAACTCCCAAGAGAGAAAACCCCCCATAAAGAGACCAAATCAACCACATAAGAGGGCCGTATTAAGGAGCAGCTGCACAGTAAAGATGCAATCTTCCAACTAAAGTTCTCACCAAAGACAAGTAAGCACCCATCTTCTTTCCATAAACCTGCGAGATACGATTTGGTTTTTTCATCATCTTATTATTGCAAGGCATAACCAGCCTGCCTACAGGGTAGCATGCAATGCACAGACATCAGAACGTACATGTTTATCAATTAAAATAACATGTCCTTTCAACACTCTATGCAACACATGATGGGCTCCTTAGAGGCAACGGTCTATGTCCCTATAAAGCCCATGGGCCCAATAACGGAATGAATAATTTGACTCCACCTTGTTTAGAAAGGGAGTTATACCCTATGACTGACATGACAGATTGGGCAAGGTTTTTTGATGAAACTCATTCCTCCAAAAAGGCGCGTTCTTTCTAGATCTTAGATAAAGAACATCAGCGATTCGATTACCAACTGCTCAAGATGCCGTGGCAGAAGTTAGCGGTAAAACGATTGGGAGACTAATCATGACTCCATTAAATGCAGATGTTAATGTTTGTGGCGGACCGTCTTTGAAAATTAATAGAAAAATCCCTGCATGAAACATTTATAGCCAAGAACCCTGGCTCATTATAATTTCTGCAACCCGGGATGAGTTGGGACGCTTTCTTAAAGATTAACAGGAGTACAGCTTGAATTAATGTCCGATTTACCAATTGCTACAATGAATATGAAAACGGAGTTGCGGGAGGAATTAGTAAGGCATCGCATCAATACTGTAAAGCAAACAACAAATACTTTTAGACTACAATGATCCGAGTACAAGGTCTAACTAACCTTATGTATTTTAAGATGCAAACAACTGTATGGATGGGCTATGGCGCAATCGCTTCCAATACTCCACTGTTAAAATGTACACAGGCGGCGAATCCCGAAAAAATAGGTCAAAAGGCAATAAAGTGTGTATAAACGTTAAACGTCTGATCAAGCACGCGGCTTCATTCTAGAAGTTGACTTAGAATAACCTCCAGAAACCTCCCATGACCTGCCATTAATGACTATCCATTTAGCCAGCAGAAAGTCTTAAAGATGGATCCCAGAGAGCCACCTAGAACTTGTGCCCAATCTTTCGGGGCAAAATAAAAAATTTATGTCGGTCCATACAGACTTCTACACTTTTATTTAAGACCATGGTTTTAAAAGTTAACACGTCCATTCGTAATAATTGCGTTTTGATCAAGAACATTCTGAAAAAACATACATCAAGAAGAACACTGATTCCTCAGAACTAAATCCGCCAATGCATCAAAAAAGACTTTTTCAAGCTGATTGAACACAGATGTTTCGGAAAGACTAATGGAGAATCCGCCACACACTTAAAGATGTCAGATTGGTTACCAAAGAAAACGAAGCAATTAATCCTGACTTCCAAAACCAAATTAACAGGACTTCAGAAATTTCATGACAGCTATTGGCATAATGATGAAAAAAAAGAAAGTCCAATTAGACCAAACCTGTAATATATTGGTTTTACTGTTTTAGAATTAATCAAAGCTTTTGAGTTTTAGAGTTTCTATTTAATGGACTACATTAAGGCCCTCGTATCCTGATCCAGAGTACTTTACACAGATCCAAGACAGATTTGTTATAGATATTCCTACTGAAACATCCATATAGACATGGAAAAGGAAGTTAGCCTAAAGTACACGCGGTATATGGTATTATACATCTATTACCCTAAAATGATCTCCTTTGCATCAATTACCAATCAGAAGGTTTTAGGAAAGATAAAGGATGAATTATCTGGAAAGGTAGCTTCAAGAGGAGTCAAGTTGGGCTTAAGGTCAAAAGAATAGTACATTAAATCGAGCCAGGAGAAAAATCAAGAAGAAAGCAAAGGGAATACTCGCAGCTAGGCATTCAAACATATCACATGACAACTACAAAGAAGCATTGTTGGCAATAAAGACTTTTCAACATGACAACTAAAAAACGCGATCTAATCTACAAGCGAAACAACACAACATTTGTAACACACGACGTACCATAGAAATCACAAACACAAACCTGGTGTTTTTTAACTCCAGCGTTTTTTCATATGCAAATAAGGGCGACTGGATGAACTAAATTAATTACAGCGGAACAGAGTCTGGTGGGATTATCCGCAGTTCATCTTTCACAAAAGAATCTTTGAGGAAGCTGGTTGTTTTTGTTGTGTACATTTTCTCGTAAATAAGACACGGGTGCGAATTCAGTCTTTTACAATTCTTTTTATTTCATAAGGGTCAAGCACTCCCAAACTGATCTGTTGCCCTGATGACTAGTGTCCCCTTTCTGCTTCCCCCTGTAAATAACTGTTACCTAACATCAACCCAAATGGGAATAGTATTGCCGATGAAGACTCTCCTTCCAGCAACATTTATTGTTTTGTTTTCTTTTGATTGCTGTTCTGGGTTTTAGTCCTTTAAATCTTCATTATTCCATTGCGCGCAAAACGGACAAGATGCAGATCTTTCTGACCCATTCCCTGTGTTTGCGAGAATTGTCAATTCACACACTGTGCTACTGGTAGGAAAAAGTCTTTCAGCTGACGGGGTTGTGGTGGGGGGGGTTAAAGTGTTTCAACTAAAGCCTGTGAGTCATTTGAACTCCTGGAATGGCCCTCTTATAATGGTAACTCTATGTTTTTCAAACAAATAATTTGAATTCACTTGGCCTTTTAAATTCTTTCCATCATCGACTTGAATCAGCGAGGGAAAACAGTTCAGGGCCTCGCTGGTATAGGGTCAGCTGTATGGCAACAGCAACATCAAAAGCACTCTTTTTTGATGTTAAATGGTTTTCTGCATCGTTGTATCGGTAGAAGCCATGTCAATGTCTCTTGAGTGCGTACTTAAATTCTTTTTCGTCTAATCCCTATCAAGGGTAAAAAAAGAAGATCCCTTTGATGGAGTCGTTTGGAGTTGTAATGACAAAGGTTGGGTCTCTGATTCACTATGGGCATGTAAATAAAATATGCCAAATATGGCTTTTTTAGATAACCATGCCTTATCTGTTTTGTTTCACTGACTCCAGCCGCTTGGCTATACTTTTTTATATTGCTGTGATGCCCTTCCAAAATCCTATGGGGGCGAAATAATCAATTTTTGATACATTTTTTAATCATCCAATATTATGTGCAACAAAATACACGACGTTCATACCGAACGCCCACTAAACCCTATTTCGTGCCATCTTTTTGTTTTTTCTGATGGTTGATAAAAATTCCCGCTGAATTTTTGGAGGGGGCAAAGTCCTCGATTGGTTTTGCCCTTTTTACAGAGATAAAATTGTTTTAAGTGCTTGATCAAATCAACCTTTTTAAATGTGTTAAGCAGCAATGCCCCCTGTCTTTTCAGTGTGTTCAATAAAAAATCTACCTGCATCAAGTCTCTGCCTTTCATAGGCGTCATGTGCGGGCTGCTAGTATGCACCATAGCTTTGTTAATGTCTTTTATCGTCTCTCGCGCGTCAATCCCCATATTACTAAATCGAAATTACTTCCGCTAAAAGCAAGCGCATTCACCACAGCGCCGCCTATCATTATTGCGAGTGAAGGCATTATTTTTATAAATGATTTTTTTCTTGACATTATATAAGTATTGTCATGGAATTATACCTTGGCTTAACTAGAAAATCTTATCGTACAACCGAAGGCTGCAATGATAGCAAACAGCTTTGCGCATCCACAAAGTCTAGTTTTTATGCCAAGATCTGCAGGTTTAATTTTCTTAACATGCTTTTTACCAAGCATTGAGAATAATCCTACACTTAACCTCCAATCACAGGCAGAAAGGTATACAATTTTTGGTAACAAGATTAATATCGGTGCTCAATTTTATAAAATAAAAAATTATCATTTAAAAAAAAACATTAACAGTGATGAATCTACTACAGCTACAAGGCGGCCCTAAACCTTCTTTGAACTTTATGACTGGACCCCGTTAAGGCCAAGGGCATGTTATGCCCCAAAAGGAGATGGTAGTATTCTTTTTCAGCTGTAGGAAAAACAAACACAGATATCCTCGGAACTAGAAGTTCAGCATTGAACAGATTCAACAGATGTCGCCGCAAGACATATACAGTATCAAACAGGTATGAAGCGCCCTGGGGTCTAAGAATGGTGAAAAGAAGGCGTCCAAACGGTTCATTAGTATTTACACTAACCTAGTATTAGAAGATTTTGCTCCATTTGAATCTGAACAGGATATTTATGTATGATTTTAACAGCAGTGACCAGTTTGTAACAAAGTCATTATAGTTCACTAGGGTTTGATTCCTGTATAACAATATTCGGAACATTGTTATCGCCATAAATCATGGGAATTAATAACTATTAATCCATATAGATTTTAATTGTCCCAACAAAATGGTAAAACGATCAGGAAAATCAGCAGAATCAGAAAAACATGAATCAGGTTGGAGAAATACCCAAGGCCAGAAAATCAGCAGACAACTCTGAATCAGTGAGTCCATAAAAATCCTGGCGAGTTGAAGCAGGAAAAAAATTAGCAAGAGTGGAACCAGACAAAAAAAAATTAATGTTACCGAATAGACTCATCCTGAAAAACATAAACACCGCCAAACTCCAGAACAAGTTTGAATCAAAGCCCGCTATAAAAAACAAACCTCCATGGTTATAGCAATGGTCACCAAAGTCTTCATGGAATATTAGACATTAAAACAGTTAGCCATTATATGGCGCCATATGCTGCTGTTGGTGGGGCGGTAATTATCCAGTTATAAATATATAACCTGATAGTCAACAGAACCAAAAAGCGATCAAAAAAATCTGAACCATTAAATACAGACAGATACAACTGCACCCAAAACCCCATAACAAAGCATCATATATGATCCATTTTCAAATGGAATAATATTTTTAAGAACTTAATTTTAAATTTATTTATTATAAAAATAGATTCTGGTCGTATTATAAAATGATAAAGTTCAATACATAAAGACCATGTAGTCAATAGAAGAAAAGAACATTTCCATAGTACCAAATTGTCATCAATTCGATGCTTCGGATGTAAGTCCATCCTTAAGATCTATGCAGAGAACGCTGACAAGACATCTCAACGATGACGCGTTTTTTGAGGCGTGGTGTGTACTATATAGTGATACATCTACTATTTAAGATAAAAACATAGCTTGTATTTTTTTGATAATTATACGATAACCTTAAAAAACTTGTTTGTACTAAAAGGATGGCTTAATTCCAAGAACTTATCAAGAAACTTGATCAAAAACTTAATTAAGGAACCTTAATTAAGAACTTGATCAAGAACAATTAAGAAACTTGGGCATCCTTAAGAATGACTTAAGGACAACTTAAAGTAACCCTTATAAGTAAGAAATTGAGAATAACTTGTAAAAACCTAGAAGGAACTTGATTGTGAGAAATGCGTGGGTTGGGGGATGGGGCAGGTGGGGGTGGTGGGTGTGCAAGCGTAGTGGGCAGGACAAAAACAAAAACAAACCACAAACCTGCCAATAAGACATCCAGGGAGGTGGGGGTGGGGGGACGTGCGTGCTGTGGGGTAGGCCAAAACACACAACAAAGAGGGGGGGGGGGGAGGGGGGGGGGGGGGAAGAAACCAAAACAAAAAGTAGAACCCTAGGCCACTTCTTGCTTTGAGACTAAACAGCTGTGTCTCGCGGCGCCAACCACAATCAACCCCAATGAACACATAGGGACGTATTGGCCTAGTAATGCCGCTGAGCTTTGCCGTTCAGCCGCGCCTTTGTAGACCAAGCGAAATCACATAGGTTCGTTTGACCAGAGTTTTTGCCACCGAGCTTTGCAGGTGCAGAAACGTCATTTGGCGGCAAGCCGATCAACATTAAGGTTTGTTTTGTCCTAGTTATGCTGTGCTCCTCTTTTCTTCGCCAACACTTGCAACTATGCTTTAAGCAGAATTTACCAGCAAATACTCTGTAGCCCGCTTTTATGGGCGACTCTAATCGCCATAGTAGGTATGGGGGGGGGGGGGTGGGTGGGGGGGGGGGGGGGGGGGGGGGGGGGGAGGGGGGGGGGTTGGGGTAGATGGGGAATAATAAAAAATTGTATATTTGGAAGCATTTAATGAAGATAGTGCTGCCACAAAATACTCCTCTCCATAATGGTAGATGTACTAAGGTCTGCCTAGCCCTATCTAGTTTTGCCAAGAACCCCCGAAAATCGCCATCCAGTTGCATAAGTTTAATAATGGTTTGGCGTTTGCTACACAGTTCTTTTTATACTGATCCTAGCTTTGGAATTTAGGATAGGTATAAAAACACCACCAGAAAGTTAATGAGTTTCCTAGATATGAATCAGAACATGTTCACCTGCGTCTTAAGAAAATAAACGCCATGTTTTGATGCTTTTTTTTGTTTTTTAAACAATGACCTTTGGGCTGTCCTCAAGCCAACCGCCCAACCATCAACCGTGATGGATTTGTTTTGCTTTGGCCGGCTTTCAACAATGCATCGCCATTTAATAAATAAGGAACCATCTCAACGATAGTCAAACACATATTTTGAAACTGGCTAATTTTGTTCACAATATTGCCTTCAACGTTTTTCATTTCCAGAACCAACAAACCTTTTAAGATATCGTCGCATTTCCAAAGCAGACGGTGCCCTTATTTTTTCTTTTTCTGTCCATCTAGGAAAGCAATACATTCCTTTCGTTACGGGCAGTAACGAACAAGCCCCCCCTTTCACCCCTTTCTTTTTTCAACAAATACTCTGACATGAAAGTATGGTAAAGGACTTGTGGTGTTTAATGGCAAAGAGCCCCTGCCTCTTTCAGTGAAACGGGTAGCCATTTTTTTAGAATAAGACACCAAGCACGAGTACACAGCGAAGTAAAAGCGTCCTTGCAAGTCCCGGAAGTCATAGAAGAATTGATGAAACCGGTGGAAGAAACTAGTCATGGTGAGCGCTTAAACAGCCGCCCACAAGGCGGCGAGAAAAAACTGATGTAATATAATGGCAATGGGCCCAAGCCCAGCTGAGGGAGTGGTTGCAGGGGAGGATCGGGGGCAGCAGTATTGATTTTTTGGCCTCTCAGTTGACCGCAAGGTGTTGGGCGCGCTTGCGCGCGCGTGTATGAGTGTCTGTCTGTGCCCAAGTGTGGGTTTGTGTTGTGTGTGTGTGTGTGTGTTGTTGGTGTTGTGTGGTGTCTGTGTTTGTGTATTTGTGCATTTTTGTGTGTTTGTGCATTATGTTGTGTTGTAGTTTTAGAAGTCTTACCATTGTCAGAACTAGATATACCAATCCCTGGGTTACTTTCGCCCGAACTGTGTGAGGGCGGAAGTGGCCCCCAGGATTGGTTATATCTACTTTCTCCTTTCCCTTCATAAAACCCCCCTCCCCCTCCCCAAATCCACCCCTCACCCGTTCATACCCCCTCCCCCCCTCCCCCAATCCACCCCTCCCTTCAACCCCCTCCCCCTCCCCATCCACCCCTCCCTTCATACCCCCCTCCCCCTCCCCATTTCCCACCCCTGCGCTTCATACCCCCTCCCATTTCAAACCCCTCCCGTCATTACCCACTCCCCCTCCCCCATTCCACCCCTCCCTACAAACCCCCCTCCCCCTCCCCATTCCAACCCCTCCCCTTCATACCCCCTACCCCATTCCCCCCTCCCGCATACCCCCCTCCCCCTCCCCATTCCACCCCTCCCTTCATACCCCCTCCCCCTCCCCATCCCACCCCACCCTCAAACCCCCCTCCCCCTCCCCATGTCCACTCCCTCCCCCTTCATACCCCCTCCCCATTCCCCCCTCCCTTATACCCCCTCCCCCCCCTCCCCATACCCCCCCTCCCTTCATACCCCCTCCCCCCTCCCCATTTCCACCCCTCCATTCATAACCCCCCTCCCACCCCCACAACCCATCCACCCCTCCGCATCATACCCCCTCCCCTCTCCCCATTCCCACCCCTCGCCTTCATAACCCCCTCCCACATTCCCCCACTCCCTTCATACCCCCTCCCCCTCTCCCCATTCCACCCCTCCCTTCAGACCCCCTCCCACTCCCCATGTCCACCCCTCCAAACATACACCCCCCTCCCCCCTCCCCAATTCCACCCCTACCCATTTCATACCCCCCTCCCCCTCCCCCAATCCTCCCCTCCCTTCATACCCCCAACCCCCTCCCCATTCCACCCTCCCTTCATACCCCCCCACCCCCTCCCCATTCCACACTCCCCTCCCATCATACCCCCTCCCCCCTCCCCATTCCAATTCCACCCCTCCCCTTCATACCCCCCTCCCACTCCCAATTCCTACCCCCTCACGGTAAGTTTTGATTGTACTGATTCCAAACCCCGCCCCCTCCCTTCATACCCCCTCCCCATCCACCCCTCCCCATCATACCCCCCCCCCCCTCCCCATTCCACCCCTCCCCGTCATACCCCCTCCCCCTCCCCATGTTCCACCCCTCCCATCATACCCCCCTCCCCCTCCCCATCCCCTCCCACCCCTCCCTTCATACCCCCCTACCCCTCCCCTTTCCACCCCTCCCTTACATACCCCCTCCCCATTCCACCCCTCCCCGTCATATAAACCCCCATCCCCCCTCCCCCCCCCCCATTCCACCCCACCCTCGATACCCCCCTCCCCCTCCCCATTCCACCCAACCTTTCATACCCCCGCCCAATTCCACCCCTCCCGTCATACCCCCCTCCCCCTCCCCATACCACCCCTCCCTTCATACCCCCCACCCCCACTCCCCATTCCACCCCTCCCTTCCAAACCCCCCTTCCCCCTACCCATCCAACCCCTCCCTTCATACCCCCTCCCCATCCAACCCCTCCCTTCAAACGCCCCTCCCCATTCCACCCCTCCCTTCATACCCCCTCCCCATTCCCACCCCTGCCCACATACCCCCCTCCCCCCTCCCCATCCACCCCTTCCCTATACCCCCCTCCCCCTCCCCAATTCCACCCCTCCCTTCAAACCCCCCACCCCCACCCCATTCCCACCCCTCCCTTCATACCCCCTCCCCATTCCACCCCTCCCTTCAATACCCCCTCCCCCCACCCCATTCACCCCTACCTTCATAACCCCCTCCCCCCTCCCCATTCCCAGCCCCTCCCTTCATACCCCCTCCCCCTCCCCAATTTCCACCCCTCCATCATACCCCCGCCCCCTCCCCATCCACCCCTCCCTTCCATACCCCCTCCCCCTCCCGCAGTCCACCCCTCCCTTCATACCCCCTCACCCCTCCCCATTCCACCCCTCCCTTCATACCCCCTCCCCCCCCCATTACCACCCTCCATCCCTTCATACCCCCTCACCCTCCCCCATTCCCACCCCTCCCTTCATACCCCCTCCCCCTCCCCATTCCACCCTCCCTTCCATACCCCCTTCCCCCTCCCCATGGTCCACCCCCCTCCAATCATACCCCCCTCACCCTCCCCCAATCCAGCCCCTCCCTTCATACCCCGCTGGGCCCCGCATTACCCCCCCTCCCCCCCCCATTCCACCCCCTCCCTTCATACCCCCTCCCCATTCCACCCCTCCCTTCATACCCCCTCCCCCTCCACATTCCACCCCTCCCTATCATAAGCACAGTGCCCTTCCCCCTTCCCCATTCCACCCCTCCATTCATACCCCCCTCCCCCTCCCCATTCCACCCCTCCTCTTCTTACCCCCCCTCCCCCTCCCCATATAACCCCTCCCTTCCCATCGCCCCCTCCCCCCCCCATTCCACCCTCCTTCATACCTCCCGTCCCCCTCCCCAGTTCCACCCCCTGCCTTCATACCCCCTCCCCCCTCCACATTCCACCCACCCCTTCAACCCCCCTCCCCATTCGCACCAACTTCAATCCCTGTCATACCCCCTCCCCCTCCCCATTTCCCCCCTCCCTTCATACCCCCATCCCCATTCAACCCCACCCTCTAAGACCCCCACCCCCCTCCCCATGTCCAAGCCCCTCCCTTCATACCCCACTCCCCATTTCCACCCCTCCCTTCAAACCCCCCTCCTCCCCCACCCCCATTCCCACCCTCCCTTCAGACCCCCCCCCTCCCCCTCCCCATTCCCACCCCTCCCTTCATACCCCCCTCCCCCTCCCCATTTCCAGTCCACCCCTCCTCTTCATACCCCTCCCCTCCCCATTCCACCCCCGTCCCATTCAATACCCCCTCCCCCACTCCCAATTCTACCCCCACGGTAAGTGTTGTTAGTGTACTGATTCCAACCCCCCGCCCCCTACTTCATAACCCCCTCCCCATTCCCACCCCTCCCTTCATACCCCCCTCCCCCTCCCCATTCCACCCCTCCCGTCATACCACCTCCCCCTCGCCCATTCCCGGACCCGCCCTGTCATGAACGCGCGCGCCTGCCCCCCTCGGCGCGCCATGACCCACCCCTTCCCTTTCAATACCCCCCTCCCCCACCCCCATTCCACCCCACCCTTTCATACCCCCTCCCCATTCCGGCGCCCCTCCCGAGCATACCGCCCTCCCCCCTGCGACCCATTTCCACCCCTCCCTTCAAAACCCCACTCCCCCCTCCCCATTCCACCACCCTTTCAAACCCGTCCCCCATTCCACCCCAGCCCCGTCATACCCCCCCTCCGCCCTCCCCATTCCACCCCTCCCTTTCATACCCCCCTCCCCCTCCCCATCCACCCCCTCCCTTCAAACCCCCCCCTCCCCCTCCCATTCCACCCCTGCCCTTCATACCCCCTCCCCAGTCCACCCCTCCCTTCAAACCCCGCTCCCCATTCCCACCCCTCCCTCATGACGCCCCCACCCCATTCCACCCCCTCCCGTCAAAACCCCCCTCCCCCTCCCCCCCCCCCAATTTTTTTCCCACCCCTCCCATCATACCCCCCTCCCCCTCCCCATTCCACCCCTCCCTTTCAAACCCCCCAGCACCCACCCCCATTCCACCCCTCCCTTCATACCCCCTCCCCAGTCCACCCCTCCCTTCATACCCCCTCCACCCCCTTCCCCATTCCACCCCTCCCTTCAAACCCCCCTCCCCCTCCCCATCCACACCTCCCTTCAAACCCACTCACCCCTCCCCATTCCACCCCTCCATTCCATTACCCCCTCCCCCTCTCCCATTCCACCCTCCCTTCATACCCCCTCCCCTCCCCATATCCACCCCTGCCATTCATACCCCCTCCCCCTCCCCAGTCCACCCCTCCTTCCTACCCCCTCCCCCGTCCCCATTCCACCCCTCCCTTCAAACCCCCTCCCCCCTCCCCATGTCCAACCCCTCCCTTCATACCCCCTCCCCCTCCCCATTCCTACCCCACCCTTCCATACCCCCTCTTCCCCCCTCCCCATTCCACACCCCTCCATTCATACCCCCCTCCCCCTCCCCATGTCCCACCCCTCACCTTCATACCCCCCCTCCCCCTCCCCCATTCCACCCCACCCCTTCATACCCCCTCCCCCATTCCACCCCTCCCTTCATACCCCCTCCCCCCCCCATTCCCACCCCTCCCTACCTACCCCCTCCCCCTCCCCATTCCCACCCCTCCATCCATACCCCCCACCCGCCTCCCCATTCCACTCCCACCCCTTCATCCCCCCCTCCCCCTCCCCATTGAACCCACTCCCTTCATACCCCCTCCCCCTCCCATTCCACCCCTCCCTTCATACCCCCTCCCCCTCCCCATTCCACCACTTCCTTCATACCCCCCTCCCCCTCCACAGTTTCCCCCCTCCCTCCATACCCCCTCCCCAACCCAATCCCCACACCCTTCCATACCCCCTCCCCCTCCCCCATTCCCCCCCTCCCTTCATACCCCTTCCCAATCCACCCTCCCATCTAACCCCCCCCCCCTCCCCATTCCCACCCCTCCCTTCATACCACTCCCCCATTCCACCCCTCCCTTCTCATACCCCCCTCCCCCCTCCCATTCCCCCCTCCCTTCATACCCCCCTCAGCCCCTCCCCATTCCACCCCCTCCCTTCATACCCCCTCACCCCTCCCCATTCCCCCCCTCCCCTTCAACCCCCCCCCTCCCCTCCCACATTCCACCCCTCCCTTCATAACCCCCCTCGTACCACCCAAATCTACCCCACACGTAAGTGTTGTGATTGTACAGATTCCAACCCCGCCCCTCCCTTCATACCCCCCTCCCCATGCCACCCCTCCCTTCATACCCCACCCCCATCCACCCCTCCCATCCACACCCCCTCCCCCTCCCCATCTCCCACCCCCTCCCTTCATACCTCCCTCCTCAGTCCTCCCCATTCCACCCCTCCCTTCATACCCCCCCTCCCCCTCCCCCATTCCACCCCTCCCTTCATACCCCCCCTCCCCCACCCCATTCCACCCCTCCCGTCATTACCACCCTCCCCCCTCCAATTTCCACCCCTCCCATCATACCCCCCTCCCCCGCTCCCCATTCCACCCCTCCCTTCATACCCCCCTCCCCCTCCCCATTTCCACCCCTCCCCTATCATACCCATCCCACCCCCTCCCACATTCCATCCCCTCACGGTAGGTGTTGTGGATTGAACAGAATTCCAACCCCGCCCCCTCCCTTAATACCCCCATCCCCATTCCACCCCCCCTTCAAACCCCCCTCCCCCTTCCCCATTCCACCCCTCCCTTCATCCCCTCCCCCTCCCCATTCCACCCCTCACCTGTAAGAATGTGATTGTAACTGATTCCAGCACCCCGCCCCTCCCTTCATACCCCCCCTCCCCCTCCCCATTCCACCCCTCCCTTCATTCCCCCCCCCCTCCCCATTCCACCCCCATCACTTTAAGTGTTGCGATTGTACTGATTCCAGTCCCCTCCCCCTCCCCTTCATAACCCCCTCCCCCTCCCCATTCCACCCCTCCCTTCATACCCCCCTCACCCTCCCCCATTCCACCCCTCCCTTCAAACCCCCTCCCCATTCCCACCCCTCCCTTCATACCCCCCTCCCCCTCCCCAATCCACCCCCTCCCCTTCATACCCCCTCCCCATTCCACCCCATCGCCAACACACCCCCCTCCCCCTCCCCCATTTTCCACCCCTCCCTTCATACCCCCTCCCCATTCCACCCCTCCCTTCATACCCCCCTCCCCCTCCCCATTCCACCCCCTCCCTTCATACCCCCTCCCCCTCCCTCCCCATTTCCACCCCTCCCTTCATACCCCCATCCCCCTCGCCCATTCCCCACCGTCCCTTCATACCCCCTCCCATTTTCACCCCACCCTTTCATACCCCATCCCCCTCCCCATTACCACCCCTCCCTTTCAAACCCCCCTCGCCCTTCCCCAATCCACCCCTCCCCATCATACCCCCTCCCCATTCCACCCCGTCCCTTCATTCCCCCCTCCCCCTCCCCATTCCACCCCTCACGGAAAAGTTGTGATTGTACTGATTCCATCCCCGCCCCTCCCATCATACCCCCCTCCCCCATTCCCACCCCCTCCCTAGTCATACCCCCTCCCCCTCCCCATTCCACCCCTCCCTTCATACCCCCCACCCCCTCCTTATTCCACCCCCCCTCTCATATCCCCTCCCCCAGCCCCATAGCCCACCCCTCCCTCATACCCCCCTCCCCTCTCCCCCATTCCACCCCTCACGGTAATTTTTGTGATTGTACTAGATTCCAACCCCCCGCCTCCCTTCTACCCCCCTCCCAATTCCACCCGCTGCCCTTCATACCCCCTCCCCAATTTCCACCCCTCCGCTTCATCCCCCTCCCCCTCCCCATTCCCCCCCTCCCCTTCATACCCCCCCCCCCTCCCCATTCCACACCACTCCCTTCAACCCCCCCTCCCCCATCCCCATATCACCCCTCCCTTCATACACCCCTCCCCTCCCCCATTTCCACCCCCCCTTTCCCACCCGCCTCCCCCTCCCCATTCCACCCCTCCCTTCATACCCCTCCCCCTCCCCATTTCCACCCCTCCTCCTACCTACCCCCTCCCCCTCCCCATTCTACCCCTCCCTTCATACCCCCCTCCCCCCTCCCCATTCCACCCCTCCCTTCATACCCCCTCCCCATTCCACCCCTCCCGTCCCATACCCCCCTCCCCCCTCCCCCATTTCCACCCCTCCTTCATACCCCCCCCCCCCTCCCCATTCCACCACTCCCTTCATACCCGCCACCCCCACGCCATTTCCACCCCTCCCTTCATACCCCCCTCCCCCTCCCGCATAATCCTCCACTCCCTTCATACCCCCCTCCTCCTCCCCATATCAACCCCTCCCTTCATACCCCCCTCCCCCTCCCCAATCCCACCCCCTCCATTCCTGACCCCCTCCCCATTCCACCCCTCCCGTCATACCCCCACCCCCTCACCCATTCCACCCCTCCCATCATAAAATACCCCTCCCCCTCCCCATTCCACCACTCCCTACAAAACCCCCTGAGCCCCCCTCCCCCACCCCATAACCAAAACCACCCCCTTCATACCCCCCTCCCCCACCCCATTCCACCCCTCCCTTCATACCCCCCTCCCCCTCCCCCAGTTCCACCCCGTCCCTTGTCATACCCCCCTCCCCCCTCCCCATTCCACCCCTCCCGGTAAGTGCGCCAGTGTGTGCATAAATAATGGTTGAACTTGCACTCCTTTTTACGTGTGTTGAGTGTGTGAGTGGTGTGAGTGTGTGTGAGTGAGTTGTGTGTGGAGAGTGTGTGTGTGTGTGTGTGTGGTGTGTGTGATGTATGTATGTAAGTCTGGTTGTGCTGCGTGCGTGCCGTGGTGTGCGTGCGTGCGTGCCTGGTGCATAACATGTGTGTGGTCTGTGTGTGTGTGTGATGGGGTAGGGGGTGGGGTGGGTTGGGTAAAGGTAGGCGCGCGCTCATGAGTAAGCGTGCATGTACACACCCAAGCTCACTCTTATATAGGAGCATGACGACTGAATCAGCTTTTCAGTTCGCATGTCCTCTGACAGAGATCTATGGAAAGACAGACAGCTGTAAAATTTGTATTAATTCATTCGTTTCCATTGTTAACACTCGCATCTTATGAAAGATAGAGACCCCCGTATCCATTATTGATATTACTGTTCCATAATACAATTGCATTATGTTTATTGTTTACAGTCACATCTGGGTTGTCTTCATGTAAAAATGTATAACAATCTACTTGATGTACTTAAAACAAACAAAAATCTAACGCAGCATTTTCCATCTTTTGTTTTAAATAGTAATTTGTTATATATTCTGTTCTTTTTGCGTTGCATTCTACTATATATTGTGTTCTTTTTGCGTTGCATTCTACTATATATTGTGTTCTTTTTGCGTTGCATTCTACTATATATTCTGTTCTTTTTGCGTTGCATTCTACTATATATTGTGTTCTTTTTGCGTTGCATTCTACTATATATTCTGTTCTTTTTGCGTTGCATTCTACTATATATTCTGTTCTTTTTGCGTTGCATTCTACTATATATTCTGTTCTTTTTGCGTTGCATTCTACTATATATTCTGTTCTTTTTGCGTTGCATTCTACTATATATTCTGTTCTTTTTGCGTTGCATTCTACTATATATTCTGTTCTTTTTGCGTTGCATTCTACTATATATTCTGTTCTTTTTGCGTTGCATTCTACTATATAGTCTGTTCTTTTTGCGTTGCATTCTACTATATATTCTGTTCTTTTTGCGTTGCATTCTACTATATATTGTGTTCTTTTTGCGTTGCATTCTACTATATATTGTGTTCTTTTTGCGTTGCATTCTACTATATATTGTGTTCTTTTTGCGTTGCATTCTACTATATATTCTGTTCTTTTTGCGTTGCATTCTACTATATATTGTGTTCTTTTTGCGTTGCATTCTACTATATATTGTGTTCTTTTTGCGTTGCATTCTACTATATATTGTGTTCTTTTTGCGTTGCATTCTACTATATATTGTGTTCTTTTTGCGTTGCATTCTACTATATATTGTGTTCTTTTTGCGTTGCATTCTACTATATATTCTGTTCTTTTTGCGTTGCATTCTACTATATATTGTGTTCTTTTTGCGTTGCATTCTACTGTTTCCTCTGGTGTTTGTGTCTGGTTTACATGGTTCGTCATTGCGTTGTCCTCTGCGCACCCCCCCCCCCCCCCCCAGTCTTTCATTCTGCCATGCAGGGGCGTTTTGAATTCTAACGCAACATATGACCTTTTATTCAATGGCTTATCAATTTCAGCGTGACGTGTCTTTACCACAACTTTTGACATAACACTTGTGCCCAGATTTCAATCCAGCCCTTTGCTCCACATGTTCCACGTCAGAAGATTTGAATCTTCAGTGACATCCTGTGGTGCATTAATGGGTCCAAAGATCTATTTATTTGATATTTGTTCCCATCCCATCCTAGCAAAAAAAAAAAAAAAAAAAAAAGCTTCAAAAAACAAAGGGGAAAAATTATCGACTTAGTGTTATAAATCTTTCAATGAAAACTCGCTTTTTCTCTATTCCTCTGTAAAAGACACGATTATATGTTTATATGTTTTTTTTTTCGCCGTTGGTTTTTCAGCAATGTCAAAATTGGCGCAGATATTAACCAGAAAAGTTGGATTTACATACCAGTCGCCAAATCATGACTTTTTTTCTATTGCAGACAATGAAATAAAAATGCAGATCCAATATCCCCTTCTCCTACCCTACCCTACCCTGCCCCCTCCTCCACCCCCTTAATGCCCCCTCCTCCCCCTCGCCCCCACCAAAAGCAGATTCTGCCTTCTTCTCCACATCTAAATTCGAGTATCTTGATGTGAAAAAAAAGAGATATAATTGAAATTCGTCTGGAAAATCACTATTGGTGATGTGTCCCACTTACGTTCCATTTTCCCCATCACTTACTTCATGCAAGTCAAAGCTGGAGAGCCGTGGGCCAGAAACCTGACATCT
>JAFLJL010015502.1:35000-49965 GCA_018398815.1 Conus ventricosus
AAACTATCTCAAACTGTCACCAAGAAACGTAACTCTGTGCCTTTGTCTCGCGGTTCTGTTCGGAGTTCTCCCTCTCTTTTTATGACGTGTTTTTGTGTTATCTGGTCAGGGTGGATTTTCAAACCAGCTTTGGCCCGGAGACAACTCCCATGTTTTCGTGTGTTTTTATTGTGCGCCAGGTGCTTGCAACTTACATGACCTTGGTTTGCTGTTTCGTCCCAACGGCTCGTGCAGACTACCGTCTCGGCGGCCACATGCCAGTCTGTTTTTACCACATGCTCTTTGGACGCAACTGTGCCCTTATTCTCTTCATCGTCATGACCATCATCAGATCGTGTCATTCAGTCCGAAGCTATCTGCTTGCCAGGTGACGAGGATAGGTGTCCGGCTGGCTCAGCGGCTGAGAACCAAGTTCAATATAAGGTGATTCGAGTTTGAATCCCCCAGTGCCTCGAATAGAAATGCCTCTTTTCAATGCCTATCTTAATGTGGTGTCGTTCTGGTGGTGTGACAGTGGTGACAGAAAAGTTTCCGAAATTCATGGGAGGGTTAGCCCTCCCGTCTGCCCAGTCATCTTCGGTGAGCGTGGACGTTAGACCTGAACGTAATCCAATAACTGACTATTAGTGATCCAGTTCTGTGGCCCTTTATGCCCTGCTCTCTTGATGACCTCAATTTCCACTACCTGTAAGGGGCATGTCTGTGTGAGGTTCGTTTCAAAATCGTAGGCAAATTCTATAGTGGTTGTCGTTGGGGGTGGGTGGGGGGTGGGTGGGGGGGACTCTCTGTTGGTGAACCATCACCGGTGCGGCCTCCACATCAGCAGGGGATGTAGTTGGGGGTGTCTTGCCATCAGAGCCGGCACAACTGAACACTACCAAAGTGACTCAGGAGCAAGACGATGTCCTTTCTGGTGGACGGCCTCGTATGATCCCATATCGACAGCTCTCCGTGGACTGCAGCATGGGGACCGCTACACAGCAGGCCTGGGTGTGGCTATATATGGGGCAGCATGAATGAGTGGTGTAGAAATAATGCAGCTGAGAAGGCGATGACCATGAAAAAGGGACATAAATCTTGTTGACGAGAGACAAGCAGCAATAAGCGCTAAATATGAAAAGGGGACATAAATCTTGTTAAAGAGAGACAAGCAGCAAGAAACGCTGAAGATGAAAAAAGGGGAATAAATCTTCTTGACGAAAGTCAAGCAGCGATAGCGAAAAGTGAAAGACTTTTTTTTACATTAAGATTTAACGTCCGCACCTACCAACGGCAATAAGGCAAATGGAAAAACCATGGGGTGAAAATGGGAGGGGAAAGGAGAGGGAACCTGTCCAGGACAACACCGGTACCAACAGGGGGGACAGCCCAGTTACACAGACAGCCAAAACGCCAATCTGTGTACGTTGGACGCCGGTGGAATGGATGCTCTCAGCTGTCTGCGAAGTCGGTGAGGGAGACAGATGAGAGGTGTCGGTGTCAACAACGGGGTCACGACTTGACCCCGATCCCCGGAGGATGCGCCTGATTATTGGGACGCGGCGCTTCCGCTCCACAACCGCGCCAAGTGGGAGTGACCTGACGGAGAAACCGTGCCAAGTGGGAGTGACCTGACGGAGAAACCGTGCCAAGTGGGAGTGACCTGACGGAGAAACCGTGCCAAGTGGGAGTGACCTGACGGAGAAAACCGTGCCAAGTGGGAGTGACCTGACGGAGAAACCGTGCCAAGTGGGAGTGACCTGACGGAGAAAACCGTGCCAAGTGGGAGTGACCTGACGGAGAAACCGTGCCAAGTGGGAGTGACCTGACGGAGAAACCGTGCCAAGTGGGAGTGACCTGACGGAGAAACCGTGCCAAGTGGGAGTGACCTGACGGAGTGGGAATGCGGAGGGGCGCCGTTTAGCGACGCGTCAACACCACGGAATGAAGAATGACTGGAATGTCGGACAGAAGGCATCGTCCTTTTGGCCATGGTTCTGTTATGTTGATTTATTTATTCATCCATCTATTTATCTTTGTCATTAATTCCTTTTTCTGTCGTTTCCGTTTTCATTTCTTTGTTTCATAGAACGTCAGTTTTTGTTTGTTTGTTTTATTATCATTTTTCATTTCATTTTCGTGTGTGTGTGTGTGTGGTGTGTGTGTGTGTGTGTGTGTGTGTGTGTGTGTGTGTGTGTGTGTGTGTGTGTGTGAGTGAGTGAGTGTGTGTGTGTGTGTGTATACACACACACACACACACACACACACATGTGTGTGTGTGTGTGAGTGAGTGAGTGTGTGTGTGTGTGTATACACACAACACACACACACACACACACACACACACACACACACACATAATATATATATATATATATATATATATATATATAATATATTATATATATATATATATATATATATTATATATATTCAATTATAAACAAAGCTTGCTCTTATGTCTTAGATTGAAGAAATAGGGGGAGATAAGCATTCATATCTGCAGTGGCAGTTAATAGTGCCTAATTCTTGCAGTCATTGCAACACCAAGCTGCTCTGTAAGTTGCTGGAATGGTGCTCAGTACTTATCCTTGGAATTTATTAGTTTATTTTATTTTTATATATATATAAAATATTTTTATATAATATTATATATATATATATATATATATATGTGTGTGTGGGGTGTGTCACGGACAAAAAAAAAAAACCAAAGTCGTGGTCCAGTGTTGTTGGACATAAGCTCAAACTCAAATATTCTGAGCGCCAGCCAGAGGACTAATTTAGCTGACCGAGCCTCGATGTCTGGTCAAACGGTCTCGACGCCCGGATCAGACTCATCCAGCCAATTTGGCACGCGAGGAGACTAATCCTAATCCTCTACGGAGACGGTTGTCCAGCAGACAGACTAAGTAGCTGACCGACGCCTCGATGTCTGGTCGACGAGTCTCAAACGCCTGGACCAGACTGATCTAGCCAATTTACGACGTCGCCGGAACGAAGAGAGGGGAAGGTAGTGTGTGGGGGGGGTGAAATCAAGCTAATCAATTAAATGCCCAAATTTGACCACCCAGAGAGTAAGGCGTGTAGGCGTGACTGTCATGATTTGAATATCCAATGGAATTAGAGGGAGATAACTTCGGGTACGAGGCTGTAAAAATACTGCCCAATGGTACTCCCCTTGGACACGTAGGTAGGGAATTAAAGTAATGTGTGAGTGGGAGAGGGGGAGGAGAACGAACAAAACGAGAGAGAGAGGAAGAGGTTTTTGGGTGTAGGTCTGCTGGAGAGAGAAGAGAGAGATGAAGGGAGGAGAGAAGGGAACCAAGTTGAGAGATTAGCACGAGATAGTCTGCAGAGGAAGGACTAAGGAGAGATGTGGAGGAGAGAGTTGCTAACTAATGAAGAGGAAAAGAAAGAAAAGAAAAAGAAAAGAAAAGAACCATGTCCATTTGATAGAGCAGACTAGAAGGGGAGAGAGAGAGTGCAAAGCGTTAAAGCAGGAAGGAAGAAAGGAGAACAGATCGATGTTGATAGTCACTGTTCCATCTTAACGGGGTTCGACCTCATACCTGGCAGCGTCACTCGTCAAGCAGAACACAGACCAAAGCCGTGCCAGCAGTCTAACCTGACCAGGTGCCAGCAGACAACACCAGTGCCCGCAGTTGTGTTCGTGCTTGTGAAAGTGACAGTGAAAAGAAAAAAAGAAAAGAAAAGACAGTGATTCGTGAATAGTTAAGATCACCTGGCCAGGTAAAGTAGAAATCTATTTATACCCGGGGTTTGTTAATGATGTTTAGATAAATGATTTTGTGAAGTTCAGGAAAAAGGGGAATGTTTTATTTTGTTTTATTCCATATTTCATTGATGTTTCGTTCTATGATCATGTGTAGTAAAGTTATAGACTTTACTAGTGGTTTGATGTGACGAATGCATGTATATGAATGAGATTGTAAGCAAGCTGTGAGTGTGTTTGGGCTGTGCGTAGTCCTTCCTCCATCGACATCACCCGAGGTTGACAATTTATTGGCGAGCCTGCCAGGATATTCTGGCCCCTTTATTATAAATTTTTCAACTTCTCAGAGAGGAAGCTGGGTGGGATTCAATGTTGTAATCCTAAACAAGGGGGTTTTTTACGGGTTATTTCCCAAGATATTTTAAATTTAGGGCGGGGGCTTGGGGGGGCTTCCAAGTTGGGTTAAACAAAGGTTTGGCATTTCAGCCCCAGGGGTATTTAAATTTCGCACTTTTTTCCCTAAAATTTCGTTTCCCCTTATTTGGGGTCGGGGGGGCGCGGGGGCGTCTTATAAAAACTAATACTTGGGCCCAACTAATTTTATCTTTCATGGGATTGTGCTATTACGTCCTCGGGTCGGTTCCAAAACCATTTTTCTGCCCGTAGTAAAAAAAATTCTTTTTTAAAAAAAAAAAAAAAAAAAAAAAAAAAAAAGAAAAGAAGATTTTAAGGCGAAGAAAAAAAACACCCCTATTAAAACAATTTGTGAGGCCCGCTGGGTAAATTTTAGTTTATTGGGGGAAAAGATTTGGGGGAGGGTTCGGTTGAAAACCCCAGAAAAAGAGGAAAGGGGATGAACCCCGGGGAAAAAACCCGTACCAGTAAAGCGCAGGAAAAAAGAAAAAATGAAGCAAAACAGAAAGAAAAAGGGGAAAAGCGCGGGAAAACCGAAAAAAAGGGAAAACGGGAAACAAAAGAAAAGGGAAGCACGGGAAACAGAAAGAATAACCCAGTTAACAGAAAGTTTAAAGGGTTTCAGGCAAAGCGAAACGAAGGAAACCAAAAAGGGAAAAAAGGCAAAAACCAAAAAAGACAAAAGGAAGCGCGGGAAAGGAAAAAAACAAAAGGAAAGAAAGGAAAGGGAAAAGTTTAAAGGGGTTAAAATTTGAGTTAAAGGAAAGTGAGGATACAAAGGGAGACCCCCGGGGAAAAGGGGGGAGTTCATTTTTTCCAGTAAATCTGTGCGCATTTTCGCCCCCGACCCAATTCCCCCAAAAATTCTCTGAAGGAACCGGGATTCGATGGGATGCATACATATTTTTTCGAAAACGTTTTGCAAACCATTTCGGGGTTTGGGGCCCCAAAGATTGGGCGTCATTTTGGGGCCCAGCGCAAATTAGGGGAAAGGGCTTTAAACGGGATTTCACTGCATTCCCAGCAGCCACCCAAATCTAATTTTGGGTGCTGTGAAGGAATCTTTGGGAATAAAGGGGGTTTGCCCACAGGGGGAAAGGGGGTTCGGGAAAAAAATTTTTCGTTCACTAGTTGCAACAGGGGAAAGGGGTACACTCTTTTTGGGGTTTGAAAACGCTAGATAAACTTTTTTTGAGAAAGGGTTAAGTTTGAGTGGTACGAAGAAGTTTCCCCCTAAATTTTTAAAGAGCAAGTTTAGGGAAAAAAACGTTTTTTGGTCTTTTTGGGCGGCCCTGATTAACCATACATTTAAAAAGAGAACAGCCAGAGCCCACGGGGAATTTTCTAAAAGGTTTAGCAGAGGTTTACGGGGAGGCCGTTTGGGCACTAAGTTCGGGGAAAACAGGTCCCCAGGCACGGGTTGAGAAGAGTAAAGGGAACCCCAAGGGGTTTTTTCCCTGCAATCTGAAAAACCCAGTGGGGGGGCAAAGGGAAAGGGGAAAAGGGGCATTAGGTGTTTCTTTTGTCACAAAAGGGACAGGGTGGCGGGGGTGTCGCATGGGGTTTCCAAAAGGGGCAGCATTGGGCAAGAGGTGGTTTGGGGTCCCCAAAGAGGAAACGACCTGCAGGGAACCCAAAAGGGGGAAATTTCAGTCCTAAAGAGGGGGGAGTGCAGCCTACGGCTAGCACGGCAGAAAGTCGGGTCGGGGAAATGGAGGGCACGGGGCGGGGGGGTTCGTTACCAGGGGAAAGAAGGGGGGTTTGGGGCCAAAAGGGGGGAAAAAGTGTTACGAGACACTGGTATTTATGCGGTGTATTCGAACAACCCCTTGGTCGAAAAGGGGGATTTGACGGGGCAAACCCCAGACCTGAAAACCTAACGATGGCACTGGGGGGGGAAAGGTTTCCCCCATTTTGCTAAGATAAAAGTACGTACCCCTTACCTTCTCGGGGGCGATTGTTTTGGGGCGGGTGTTGGAAAAACCCCCTTTTAATGTTTTGGATCATTGGAAATTTTCCGGGTGAAAGGGGGTCCAGGGGATCCGGAGTTTTTGACTGCTACGGGGGCAGAAATTTCAAACAGGGAGAAAGGGAAGGAGGAAAAGGTTGATAAACCAAAGTCTTTTCCGGGCGGGAAATCAGGCATAGATGTTTCGCCTGATGATTTCAGGCAGGGGCCGGGGAAAACAAGACCCTTCGCTGGGTGAAGTTTTTGGGATTTTGGCAAGAGGGGGAGAAAAACAGGGGGTTAGAGGGGGGTGAACAAATTTCTTGTGAAAGGCGGCTTTTTTACCGAGTGTTCACCAAGGGGAAGACAGGAAAGGGTTTCCCACCGTTAGGGGTACCAGCAAAAAATCGGGGGACACTTTTAAATGTCAGTGGGTACGATCGTTTCAGGGCGGGTCATCTCGGCACCAGCAAACAGCTGACCGAATCTTCGATGATTTTTCATTGGCCGGGGGAAAGGGCAGACTTAAAGCTTTCCCGCAGGGCATTGCCCGGTGTCAAAGGTCAGCACAAGGGGTGAAGGGAAGGCACCTCAAACACCCCCCTTTAAATTTGACCCCAACCATTCAGGGGAGGGGGGTGTTGCCCGAGGGGCCCCAATTCTTTGCCCGTTTCCAAAGGGGGGCACGGGTTATTTTTTACGCTTTTGGACAACGCGACCAGATCCCCAAAAACTTTTTGGGCTTTAAAAGGCGTAGTTTACGAAACGGGTGCTGAAGGGCTGGTAGATTTTTTTTTCTCGCGTGGGTTTTGGCCGTAAACAAATTCCAGTGACAGAGGGTCCAGTTCACCTGGGGGCGGGGAGGGGGAGGTAAACGGGCCCCTTAGGGACACCAGCTTCTCACCCCCCCATACCACCCACAATGCAATGGTTTGGGTGGAGAGATTCAAGGGTGTGCTAAAGGGCATTTTTAAAAAGAAGCCTGTGAGGAAAGGCCAGCAGATTTGGGCCCCGCTACTTTCCAGGGGCCACTGCGCCACAGGGACCCCCCCGGGAAGACCGGGGTTTTTTGCCGCCATTTGAGCTGCTTTAGGGGCGGAAAAGTTTTGGGGACCTTTGTGTATTCCCAAAATTTTGGGGCCCCCGAAACGGGAGTCAAAGAGTCAAAACCACTTTTTCAGTATTTTGGGGGGGACCTCCCAAAATGGGCTAGAGGAGACATGAAAGGGGCCCCCAAAGGGGGGTTGCGGGAGGCTAGGGTGGGTTCGAAGAAGCAATATGACAAAAGGTTGAGGAAGCAATTCCCCAAGGGGGGGGAGGCAATTCCTGTTACGGGGCTTCCCAGGGTTCAAAACCCAAGCTCTAAATCTTGGGGGGAAGGGCCCTTTTCACCACATTAAAAAAGGGTAGATCGGGGACAAACCCGGAATCAAATGGGGAAGGGGGAAAATTCAAAACTTTTCCAGGGCAAATTGCCCCGGGCAAATAAATTCACCTTTTGGCCAAAATTTTTGCGCGCTGCAATCTTTTGATGGGGGGAAGGAGACCCAGCAGAAGAAGGGAATTTTTTTGGCCGGGATTTTTCCCCAGGAGAAGAGTAAATACGGGGATGGGTCATTTGTATGAAGGGCTAGACATGGGAGACAGGGGAAAGTTGGGGGGCCCCCTAGAACGGGTAAAGGGCCCTGCTGAAAAAACCACCCAGGACAACTCAAAAACTTTAGGGAGTTAACATCGAAAAAACCCCGGGAACATTAAAGGGGCCAAACCCACCCCCCAATATGCCCCAAAAGCAAGTGTTCAAAGGGGGAGGAAAGGAAAAGATTTTGGACCTTGGGGGATTGAAAAAACCGGGCCAAATCATCGTATAGTGGCACCCGTCGTCTTAGTGGGGGAAAAAGTCAGGTGACAAACGATTCTGGGGGTTTCTTTTAAGTCTTGGGGAAAAGCCCTAAACCCAAGGGGAAAGCAGAGGGGGGTACCGAACAGGGAAAAAAATGTTTTGCTTTTGATCGCCCCCAAGCAAGACCAGTATTTCACCGGGTAGTCGGGGCAAGGGGACTGGCAAAAAAAAGGGCCTTTTTTAGTGGGGCTCAAAGGAAAATTTACAGCATTCCCACTCCTATGGGGCCAACCAGTGGGGGATTTCTTCCTTTGGGGGGGTTTAAGCACCCCTGCATCCTCCTCGGGTGAAAGAGGAAGTTATTTACGGGGGGTTTGGGAAACGTTGTGATTTTTATGGATGACATTTGATTGAAACCGAGGGCCCTGGGGGAAACATATGAGGCAGTAGGAAAAGTTTTTGAGAGGTTGAAAAAGCCAACTCACAGCCAGACCAACAAGTGCCAGGGGGGGTTTTTCCAAGGCCCGAGTTTCCTAGGTTTTTTTTTTTCCCGGGGGCGACACAAAGCAAGGGCCGGGAAAAGGGAAAAGGGGGGAGAAGAATTTAAATTTAAGAGACCCCAAGGGCCAAAAAGAAAGGGCAGGGGTCGGGAAGGGTTTTTTTGGGGGTTTTATAGGATTTGGGGCCCAAACTTTGGGAGCAATCAAAGGGGTCCTCTCAGTGATTTGGGCAAGGGAGGGAAAAACCGGCAGTGGGCGAGGGCAAAACCGCAGAGCAACACTGCAACATTTCCTTTTAAAGACTAGGTTCCCGTCCCCGCTTGAAGCTACCAATATGTCCAAAACCCTTTTGTTTTGGGGGACAGATGCATCAGGGGGTGGGGTAGGTTCTTTTTGTTGCCGGAAGGGAGAAAAGGGGGCGAGGGGTTTCCCCGTGAGGGATGCTTTCAGGAAGTTGACAAAGTGTGAAGAAGGTACGCAACGGTGGGGAAAAGTGTTTTAGGGGTTTGGGGGGCTGTGCCGAAAAATTCCCCAAATACTTGTATGGGAAAGAGTTTTTGATAGAACTGATCATCAACCACTCAAATTTTCCCGCGGGGGCCCGCGGAAAAACCAGAGTGCTGCTTGGGGAAGGCATTCAGCCCTACCCGGTTTCCCAGTGCATACATTCCACAAAAAATGGGCGGAGCTGACTAATTTTTAAAACTGTAGTCAGCAACCCGCATCCAGAAATTTATTTAATCCGGGGGGGCTTTTGTTGAAATATGTGTTGATTACATTTTTGTTGATTGGGTATGGGGTTTATTCCCAGTTGGCTATGGTTCATATTTTCCCGTGTGGGGACTTTTTCATATTTTCTTTGTGAACTTGTTTCATGGAATGTAGTTTAAGGGTTGGACATACAGTCGGGTTGTGTAGTGGTGGCCCAAATTTTTTGCAATAAGTGGGGATGGAGAAATTTCCCCAGTGAAGTTTTCATGGGTCGGGATCATATTTTATTGGGCTTTTCATTTAAGGGAAATTTTAAGAGGGGGAAGGGGAAAACCGCAGGTAAAGGGAATTCTTTGGCGCACAGAGGTTTATTTAAAAAAGAGGCCCAAATAAACCCAAAAGCGCACGTCAATGATTAAATCATTGGATGGTAAATTTTACTAATGATATTTTTTTTATAATTTAAAAAACCGGTTTTGGGGGTAAAAATATTTTTTAAACTTTGCACTTTTAGCTGTGGGATCAGCAAACGGTTTTTTGTTTTTTTGGGAAAGTTTTTTGAGACAATGCGGTGGGATAGTCTTTTGCAAGGGGGGAAATTTTTCCAAAGGAAAAAAAATAAACAACCCAAAGTCCCGGGGCCCGGGGGGGTGTGGACAAAGCCCCAAAATCAAAAATTCTGAGCGGGCCCGCCAGACGGACTAAAATAGCGAACCCACCCTCGATGTCGGGGTTTAAAAAGAGTCTCGACCCTAAACAGACTCATCCACCCAAAATTTGGACAGGGGAGGAACAAAACCTAACCCTACGAGACGGTCTGTCCAGCCAGACCCGAAATAAGTAAACGGGCCGACCCCTCGAGGGGCTGGGCAGACGGGGCTCGACGCCTGGACCCCCGACTGGGGTCAGCCAATTTTAAAGACTTTGCCGGAACGAAAGGGGGGGTAAAGGTAAATGTTTTGGTGGGTGAAAAACAAGCTAAACAATTTTAAAAAACCAATTGGGGCCACCACAAAAGGGTAAGGGCCCGGGAGGCGTGACCGGGCCCCTATTTTTAATAACCAAAGGAATTAGAGGGAGATAATTCGGGTACGAGGGTTAAAAAAAACTGACCAATGGGACTCACCCTTGGACACGTAGGTAGGGAATAAAGTAAATGGTGAGTGGGGGAAGAGGGAGGAGAACGAAAAGACAAAAAGAGGGGGAAGAGTTCTGGGGGTAGGGCCCGGGGGGTGGAGAAGAACAAGAGATGAAGGGGGAGAAAAAAAGGGGAAACCCAAATTTGAGGGGATTAGCACGAGATAGTCCCGCAGAGGAAGGACAAGGGGGAGTGTGGAGAAGGGGAGAGTTGCCCAAATAATAAAAAGGAAAAAAAAAGAAAAGAAAAAAAAAAGAAAAGCAACCCCTGTCCATTTTATAGAGCAAAACTAGAAGAGAGAGAGAGAGTGCAATGCTTTTAAAGCAGGAAGGAAGAAGGAGAACAGATCGATGTTGAAAATTCCCCTGTTCCATCTTTAAACCGGGGGTTTGACCCCAACCCGGCAAACGTCACTTCGGCAACAAACCACAGACCAAAAGCCAGTGCCAGCAGTCCCAACCTGACCAGGTGCCAGCAGACCAACACCATGCCAGCAGTTGTGTCTGCTTTTGAAAGGGGGCAGTGAAAAGAAAAAAAAAAGAAAAGAAAAGACAGTGATTCGTGAATAGTTAAGATCACCTGGCCAGGTAAAGTAGAAATCTATTTATACCCGGGTTAGTTAATGATGTTTTAGATAAATGATTTTGTGAAGTTCAGGAAAGAGAGAATGTTTTATTTTGTTTGATTCCATATGCATTGATGTTTCGTTCTATGATCATGTGTAGTAAAGTTATAGACTTTACTAGTGGTTTGATGTGACGAATGCATGATGTATGAATGAGATCGTAAGCAAGCTGTGAGTGTGTTTGGGCTGTGCGCTAGTCCTTCCTCCATCGACATCACCCGAGGTTGACAGTGTGTGTGTGTGTGTGTGTGTGTGTGTGTGTGTGTGTGTGTGTGTGTGTGTGTGTGTGTGTGTGTACTTCTCTTCTCGGCATTTCCCAAACAATGGTACACCAACATTCACTCGTGTCTGAAACCTTTGTGTTCAGAACCCAATCAATGATAATCCTCCACCCCACCAAAGTGAGGCCGTATTTTCCTCCTAACCATGGCTCCCCCTCCCTCCTCCCCCCAGCTCCATCTTTGTTTTTGAAGTAAGAAACGTGCAATGTAACTTTTGCTCTTAGCTTGACCCTCAAAACTTAAGCGAATATTGCCTATGTGCGCTACCTATCACCTAGCACACACGTCTATCAAATACACTCTAACATGCCAATGAAGTGGTGATGGATGGCTCAGCGGTAAAGACGTCACAAGTATGAATCAACGCCACCTCCCTCACTGTCCTGGGGTCGTTGTCTGTTGCAGTTTAGTAGTACACGTGTACTGCTACATAGGTCCCCTCCTCCTCCTCCACTGTCCTGGGGTCGTTATCTGTTGGTTTTAGCGGTACACGTGTACTGTTGCATAGGTCCCCTGACCCTCCCCCACTGTCCTGGGGTCGTTATCTGTTGCCGTTTTAGTGGTACACGTGTACTGTTACATAGGCCCCCTCCCCCTCCCCCACTGTCCTGGGTCGTTATCTGTTGCCGTTTTAGTGGTACACGTGTACTGTTACATAGGCCCCCTCCCCCTCCCCCACTGTCCTGGGTCGTTATCTGTTGCCGTTTTAGCGGTACACGTGTACAGTTGCATAAGTCCCCTCCCCCACTGTCCTGGGGTCGTTGTCTGTTGCCGTTTTAGTGGTACACGTGTACTGTTACGTAGGTCGTGTCCCGCTCCCCCACTGTCCTGGGGTCGTTGTCTGTTGCAGTTTTAGTAGTACACGTGTACTGTTACATAGGTCCCCTCCCCCTCTCCCCCACTGTTCTGGGTCGTTATCTGTTGCGGTTTTAGTGATACACTTGTACTGTTACATAGATCCCCTCCCCTCCCCCACTGTCCTGGGGTCGTTATCTGTTGCGGTTTTAGTGATACACTTGTACTGTTACATCGATCCCCTGCCCCTCCCCCACTGTCCTGGAGTCGTTATCTGTTGCGGTTTTAGTGATACACTTGTACTGTTACATAGATCCCCTGCCCCTCCCCCACTGTCCTGGGGTCGTTATCTGTTGCAGTTTAGTGGTACGCATGTACTGTTGCAGTTTTAGTGGTACACGTGTACTGTTACATAGGTCCCCTGCCCCTCCCCCACTGTCCTGGGGTCGTTATCTGTTGCCGTTTTAGTGGTACACGTGTACTGTTACATAGGCCCCCCCTCCCCACCCCCACTGTCCTGGGTCGTTATCTGTTGCCGTTTAGGGGTACACGTGTACTGTTACATAGGCCCCCCCTCCCCACCCCCACTGTCCTGGGGTCGTTATCTGTTGCCGTTTTAGTGGTACACGTGTACTGTTACATAGGCTCCCCCCTCCCCACCCCCCACTGTCCTAGGGTCGCTATCTGTTGCAGTTTTAGTGGTACACATGTACCTTTGCAGTTTTATGGTACACGTGCACTGCCCCAGCAGGCCTCGTGTTCATTCCTCACCCATGTTGCGCGCAGTGTGAGGAGAGAAGTGACTGTTCGTCCTTCGTCTTCATTGTCTTCAATGTGCTTCGTCTTCATTGTCTTCAATGTCTTCGTCTTCATTGTCTTCAATGTGCTTCGTCTTGCCTGAAGAAGGCCAAAGAGGTCGAAACGCGTTGTGTTTTCTCTTGTAACTTGTTTGTTTGTCTCGTTCTTTCGGGGGGACAGTAAATCTTCTGTGAAGTTTGTTTCCATTTTTGCCTGCAGTCACCTCACGCTGAAACATCCACATGGGGGTCGTTGTCTGCTGTCTTTCTTGTGGTTTCACCCCCCCCCCCCCCCCACACACACACACACACCCTCACCCACTCTCCTGGTGTCGTTATCTGTTGTCGATCTTTTGCTACACGTGTGCTGTTACATAGCCCCCTCCCCCCCTCCCTTCTCTCTCTCTCCTCTCTCTCTCTCTCTCATCTCTCTCTCTCTCTCTCTCTCTCTCTCTCTCTCCTCTCTCTCGCTTTCCTGATGTCGTTCTGTTGTCTTTCTAGTGGTAAACATGTACTAATGCACAGACAGGGCCCCTCCCCACCATCCTCCAGGTATGGTTCTTCCCATCCTCCATATCATCTGAGGCTGGTTTTGGACGTTAAACGTGAAATGTAGCTTACAAAACAAAGAAACTGACCCCCCTCCCACCCCCTCCCTTAACACTAAAGCCCCAAACCCTGTACATACACGTTTTTCTCCAGATGAGCACGTACCAACAAGTTCTATCCCTCTGGAAACAAGACACCCCCACCCCTCCCCGCACACCCCTATTCCACCCCCCCGACCACGAAATGGAATGCCCCCCCCCCCCTCCACCCTCTCCACCCCGTGTGGTGACAATGCCGTTAGCAGCTGCTTCCCTGGCCGTCCTGTACCTCCTTCATCAGTCATCTGCCCCTCCCTTCACCCCCCACCCCCCACCCCCCACCCTCTCCACCCCGTGTGGTGACAATGCCGTTAGCAGCTGCTTCCCTGGCCGTCCTGTACCTCCTTCATCAGTCATCTGCCCCCCCCTCCACCCCCCCCCCCCCCCCTCCACCCTCTCCACCCCGTGTGGTGACAATGCCGTTAGCAGCTGCTTCCCTGGCCGTCCTGTACCTCCTTCATCAGTCATCTGCCCCCCCCTCCACCCCCCACCCCCCATCCTCTCCACCCCGTGTGGTGACAATGCCGTTAGCAGCTGCTTCCCTGGCCGTCCTGTACCTCCTTCATCAGTCATCTGCCCCCCCCTCCACCCCCCACCCCCCATCCTCTCCACCCCGTGTGGTGACAATGCCGTTAGCAGCTGCTTCCCTGGCCGTCCTGTACCTCCTTCATCAGTCATCTGCCCCCCCCCTCCACCCCCCACCCCCCATCCTCTCCACCCCGTGTGGTGACAATGCCGTTAGCAGCTGCTTCCCTGGCCGTCCTGTACCTCCTTCATCAGTCATCTGCCCCCCCCTCCACCCCCCACCCCCCATCCTCTCCACCCCGTGTGGTGACAATGCCGTTAGCAGCTGCTTCCCTGCCGTCCTGTACCTCCTTCATCAGTCATCTGCCCCCCCCTCCACCCCCCACCCCCCATCCTCTCCACCCCGTGTGGTGACAATGCCGTTAGCAGCTGCTTCCCTGGCCGTCCTGTACCTCCTTCATCATCATCTGCCCCTCCCTTCAACCCCCACCCCCATCCCCGTCTCCCTCCCGTCCCCACTGGCCTATTGACCCGAGTAATTCGACACTCCCCATCATCTACCCCCCTGGTTCCTCTCCGTCCCGGAGCGGCGGGTGGGGGTAGGGGGTGGGGGTAGGGGTGGGGGGTGGGTGGCTTGTGTGGCCTGTCAGCTGTCCGCCCTCCCCTTTGATGGGCTGAGCGGGGGGGGTCCTCACTGGCCCTCCTCTACCCCTCCCCCTCCCCTGTCCCTGCCACCCCTCCCCCTTCATTCTCCCAGTCCCTCCCTCCTCCGTCCCTCTCTGATCCTCCATGTCCCTCCGTCACCTGGTCGGTCTTTGCTCTTCCCCCCCCCTCCCAACCCCTCCTCCCTCCCCCCCCCCCCTCTCCTTACCCTCGCTACCTGTCACGTCACTGATCCCACCTGCCTCGTGCTCTCTTTTCAAAATGATTGTAACTGTTCCTATCGCTCCTCCTACTCTCCCCCCCCCCCTCCCCCATCCTCTACCGCCCCCTCCCCTTTCCTCCTCAACTTCCCCCCTACCCCCT
>JAFLJL010015502.1:55965-68162 GCA_018398815.1 Conus ventricosus
AGCAAGACCGCTTTGGAAATACATACTTTGCAAACTTTACCTGAAAGGGACACGCTTTGCAATACATACTTTGCAAAACATACCTAGCAAGACACGCTTGCAATACATACTTTGCAAACTTTACCTAGCAAGACCGCTTTGCAATTACATATCTTTGCAAAACATACCTAGCAAGACCGCTTTGCATACATACTTTGCAAAACATACCTAGCAAGACACGCTTGAAATACTTACTTTGCAAAACATACCTAGAAGACACGCTTTGCAGCACATATTTTGCAAAACATACCTAGCAAGACACGCTTTGCAATTAATACTTTGCAAAACATATTTAGCAATACATACTTAGAAATAAATAGAATACATTACCTAGCAATACAACTTAGCAATCATCCCTTTGCATTCATACTTAACAATATTTACTTAGCAAGCTTTATAGCAATACATACTTAGCAATTAATATCTAGCAATGCATCTTTAACAATACTTACTTAGCAATATTCCTCAACAAACATACTTTGCACTCAACTTAGCTTTTACATACTTAGCTTTTAAATAGAAATGCATCCTTACAATGCGTACGTGGCACTACATACTTAGGAATCCACTTTGCAATACATATCGCAATACATACTTTGCAATTCACGCGTGGCAATAAATACATAGCAATACATACGTAGCACTACATACTTATATATTAGAAATACTTTATTTTGCAATACATGCTTAGCAATACATACTTAGCAATACATGCTTAGCAATCATACTTAGCAAATACTCTCTCTCTCTTCTCTCTCTCTCTTCAGCACAAAAACAGAGGCGCGCGCGCGCACACACCCCACACACACACGCACGCACGCACGCACGTAACACACACACACACACACACTTTACACACGCACACACACACCACACACAACACACACACACACACACAACACACACACACACACACACACACTTTTTTTGAATGAGACGTCACTGATATTAGCCTCAATTTCGGTTTAATCATCAAGGGTGAACATTGGAATACGATTTTCGGGGGGCCAAAAAAAGAAAAAAAATTGAAGTTCAAATTCATGCTGAAGATAGTTGGAACCCGACCTGAGAATAAACAGAACGGCATTCCAGAGCTCATTCATGCTGCTTTTTGCTCCACCGGTCACGGAGCCGTACCATTCCAGCCCTTTGGCCCACCAAAATGGATATAGTTTTTTTTGCTGCTTAAAAAGGACAGACTTGAAGATCCCGCTATCACCAGACTAGCGAGGGGTTAAGAGCAAGAATGCAAACTTAAAGCAGTTCATAAAGATAACGGGGATCAAAATTGGCCACATTTTCGAAGCAGATAGACACATATTATTTTTGTTGCCAAGTCTGCATGGAAGATCCGCCATGCAGAAACGTGTTCACACACGTTTGTTGGTTGACTGGTTGGGACTATCCCCCAAAATGGCACTAGAACTTCTGAACTCATTCAGACCGACTGGGGATCGAAAGGTCGAATGAGGTCCAAGGACGATCTCTCATAGAATTCTGTTGGGATCCATGCAGCGAATCCGGATTCATGGGGACGAATCCACGATCGGCCAGATCATGACACATTACCCACCAGCATGGAAGCCGTCAAGGGAGTGTGTGCGTTTTGGGAAAAACTGTATACGAAGCAATACATTTTTATGAAATGTTACAACTTTCTAGTGATTTTAAGCGTTGACGTTTCGTATATTTATGTCCTGTTTAAAAGAAAACCAGGGGGAAGTAACAACACGCACGACACAGTACAGTGCAGCACAACACAACACCGTTTTACTACACCCCAGCAGAGTTGGTCAGGACCATAGCCCAGTCTCCACAATGTGCTGAAAGACACCCAGGCACTGAAGCCGCCGCTATGTCAGACTGCCCAGTGCACAGGCGAAGTAGGGTGTGTGGGGTAAAACAAAGCCTTTGACAGTGTGTTTAGCTGCCCCCGAACACAGGCGAAGCAGGGATTATCTGGTGAAACAGTTAGTTACCGCACAAACTCCAGATTAAAACCCCTCCTGGTACCCATTCGTCAGCACACCTGCGTCATGAATTACAACGGAAACAAAGGTGCTCCATCTTGTTTATTTCATGTGTGTGTTTGTGTGTGTGTGTGTGTGCGTGCGTGGTGCGTGCGTGCGTGCGTGCGTGGGGCGTGCGTGCGTGCGTGCGTTTCGTGGTGCGTGCCTGTGGTGTGTGTGTGTGTGTGTGTGTGTGTGTGTGTGGTGTGTTGTTTGTGTGTGTGTGTGTGTGTGTGTGTGTGTGTGTGTGTGTGTGTGTGTGTGTGTGTTTGTGCGTGTGTGTGTGTGTGTGTGTGTTGTGTGTGTGTGTGTGTGTGTGTGTTGTGTGTGTGCGTGCGTGCGTGCGTGTGTGGGATGCGTGCGTGCGTGCGTGCGTGTGTGTGTGTGTGTGTGTGTGTGTTGGTGTGTTGTGTGGTGTGTGTGTGTTGTGTTGTTTGTCTTTCAGGATGAAGCACAAACTGTGGGTTGTTTTAAAAGGGACCAGCCCCCTGAACTTTGGTGCCCGGGCGGGGAGCAAGAGGGAGAGACAGGGAAAGGGGAAGAGGAAAGGGTGAAGAGAGGGGGAGGGGGGGGGGGCAAACAAGAGGGAGAGGGCAGGGGAAAGGGGAAGAGGAAGGATTGAGGGGGGGAGGGGGGGGGGGGGGGGGGGGCAAGAGGGAGAGACAGGGGAAAGGGGAAGAGGAAGGATGAAAAGGGGAGGGGGGGGGGGGGGGGGGGGCCCAAAAAGGGAGAGACAGGGGAAAGGGAAGAGGAAGGATGAAGAGAGGGGGAGGGGTGGGGGGCAGAGGGAGGACAGGGGAAAGGGGAAGAGGAAGGATGAAGAGGGGGGGGGGGTGGGGGGGGAGCAAGAGGGAGAGACAGGGGAAAGGGGAAGAGGAAGGATGAAGAGAGGGGGAGGGGGGGGGGGGGGGGCAAGAGGGAGAGACAGGGGAAAGGGGGAATAGGAAGGATGAAGAGAGGGGGAGGGGGGGGGGCAAGAGGGAGAGGGCAGGGGAAAGGGGAAGAGGAAGGATGAAGAGAGGGGGGGAGGGGGGGGGGGGGCAAGGAGGGAGAGCAGGGGAAGGAAAGGGGGGAAAAGGAAGGATGAAGAGAGGGGGGGGGGGGGGGGGCAAGAGGGAGAGCAGGGGAAAGGGGAAAGAGGAAGGATGAAGAGAGGGGGAGGGGGGGGGGGGGGGGCAAGAGGGAGAGACAGGGGAAAGGGGAAGAGGAAGGATGAAGAGAGGGGGAGGGGGGGGGGGGGGGGGGCCAAGAGGGAGAGACAGGGGAAAGGGGAAGAGGAAGGATGAAGAGAGGGGGAGGGGGGGGGGGGGCAAAGAGGGGAGAGAAGGGGAAAAGGGGAATAGGAAGGATGAAGAGAGGGGGGGGGGGGGGGGGGGCAAGAGGGGAGAGACAGGGGAAAGGGGAAGAGGAAGGATGAAAGAGAGGGGGAGGGGGGGGGGGGGGGGGCAAGAGGGGAGACAGGGGAAGGGGAAGAGGAAGGATGAAGAGAGGGGGGGGGGGTGGGGGGGGCAAGGACAATGAGGGAGGGACAAGGAGGTGAGAGAAGGCTAAGAAGGATGGGGAGGGACAGGAATGATGAGGGAGGAAAAAGTGAGGATGAAGGAGGGCGGTAGAGGATTGGGGGGGGGGGGGGGGGGGGAGAGTAGGAGGATGCGATAGGAACAGTTACAATATTCTTGAAAAGAGAGCACGAGGCAGGTGGGATCAGGGAGTGACAGGTAGCGAGGGTAGGAGAGGAGGGGGGGGGGGGGGGGGAGGAGGGGTTGGGAGGGGGGGGGGAAGAGCAAAAACCCGACCCGGTGACGGGGGGGACATGGGGGATCAGAGAGGGGCGGAGGAGGGAGGGATGGGAGAATGAAGGGGGAGGGGGTGGCAGGGACAGGGGAGGGGGAGGGGTAGAGGAGGGCCCGTGAGGACCCCTCCCCCGCTCAGCCCATCAAAGGGGAGGGCGGACAGCTGACAGGCCCACACAAGCCACCCCACCCCCCACCCCTACCCCCACCCCTACCCCACCCCCCCGCTCCGGGACGGAGAGGAACCAGGGGGGTAGTGATGGGGAGTGTCGAATTACTCCGGGTCAATAGGCCAGTGGGGAGGGAGGGGGACGGGGAGTGGGGGAGTGGGGGTTGAAGGGAGGGGCAGATGGGCTGTGAAGGAGGTACAGGACGGCCAGGGGAAAACAGCTGCTAACGGCATTGTCACCACACGGGGTGGGGGATGGGGGGGTGGGGGGTGGAGGGGGGGGCAGATGACTGATGAAGGAGGTACAGGACGGCCAGGGAAGCAGCTGCTAACGGCATTGTCACCACACGGGGTGGAGAGGATGGGGGTGGGGGGTGGAGGGGGGGGCAGATGATGATGAAGGAGGTACAGGACGGCCAGGGAAGCAGCTGCTAACGGCATTGTCACCACCGGGGTGGAGAGGATGGGGGGGGTGGGGGGGGGAGGGGGGGGGCAGATGACTGATGAAAGGAGGTACAGGACGGCCAGGGAAGCAGCTGCTAACGGCATTGTCCCACACGGGGTGGAGAGGATGGGGGGGTGGGGGGTGGGGGGGGGGGGGCAGATGACTGATGAAGGAGGTACAGGACGGCCAGGGAAGCAGCTGCTAACGGCATTGTCACCACACGGGGGGGGGAGAGGATGGGGGGTGGGGGGTGGAGGGGGGGGCAGATGGGCTGATGAAGGAGGTACAGGACGGCCAGGGAAGCAGTGCTAACGGCATTGTCACCACACGGGGTGGAGAGGGTTTGGGGGGGGGGGGGGGGGGTGGAGGGGGGGGCAGATGAATGATGAAGGGGTACAGGCGGCCAGGGAAGCAGCTGCTAACGGCATTGTCACCACACGGGGTGGAGAGGGTGGGGGGTCGGGGGGGGTGGGGGGTGAAGGGAGGGGCAGATGACTGATAAGGAAAGGGAAGGACGGCCAGGGGAAAACGCTGCTAAAGGCATTGTCACCAACGGGGTGGAGAGGGTGGAGGGGGGGGGGGGGGCATTCCATTTCGTGGTCGGGGGGGGGTGGGGGGTGGGAAAAGGGGTGTGGGGGAGGGGTGGGGGTGTTTTTGTTTCCAGAGGGATAGAAACTTGTTGGTACGTGCTCATCTGGAGGAAAACGTTGTATGTACAGGGTTTGGGGCTTTAGTGTTAAGGGAGGGGGTGGGAGGGGGGGTCAGTTTCTTTGTTTTGTAAGGGTACATTTTTACGTTTAAAAGTCCAAAACCAGCCTCAGATGATATGGAGGATGGGAAGAAACCATACCTGGAGGATGGTGGGGAGGGGCCTGTCTGTGCATTAGTACATGTTTACCACTAGAAAGACAACAGAACGACATCAGGAAAGCGGGGAGAGAGAGAGAAGAGGAGAGGTGAGAGAGGAAGGGGAGAGTGAGAGAGAGAGAGAGGAAGAGTGAGAGAAAGGGAGGGGAGGGGAGAAGAGGGGGAGGGGGTTGTAACAGCAAAGTTGCAAAAGATCGACAAAAGTTAATCGACCCAGGAGAGTGGGTGAGGGTGTGTGTGTGTGTGTGGGGGGGGGGGGGGGGGGTGAAACCACAAGAAAGACAGCAGACAACGACCCCCATGTGGATGTTTCAGCGTGAGGTGACTGCAGGCAAAAATGGAAACAAACTTACAGAAGATTTACTGTCCCGCCGAAAGAACGAGCAAACAACAAGTTACAAGAGAAAACACAACGCGTTTCGACCTCTTTGGCCTTCTTCAGGCAAGGACGAAGCCATTGAAGACAATGAAGCGAAGCCATTGAAGACAATGAAGACGAAGCCTTTTAAGACAATGAAGACGAAGGACGAACCCGTCACTTCTTTTCCTCAAAACCCGCGCGCAAAAATGGGTGAGGAATGAACACGAGGCCTGCTGGGGCGAGTGCACGTGTACCATAAACTGCAAAGGTCATGTGTACACTAAAACTGCAACAGATAGCGACCCTAGGTCAGTGGGGGTGGGGAAAGGGGGGAGCCTATGTAACAGTACAGTGTACCACTAAAACGGCAACGATAACGACCCCAGGACAGTGGGGGTGGGGGGGGGGGGGGCCTATGTAACAGTACACGTTTTTACCACTAAAACGGCAAAGATAACGACCCCAGGACAGTGGGGGGGGGGGGGGGGGGCCTATGTAACAGTACACGTGTTCCTAAAACGGCAACAGATAACGACCCCAGGACAGTGGGGGAGGGGCAGGGGGGGACCTATGTAACAGTACACGTGTACCCCTAAACGCAACAGTACATTTGGTACCCCTAAAACTGCAACAGATTAACGACCCCAGGACAGTGGGGGAGGGGCGGGGATCTATTGTTACAGTACAAGTGTATCACTTAAAAACCCCAACAGATAACGACTCCAGGACAGTGGGGGAGGGGCAGGGGTCGTTTTAACAGTACAAGTGTATCACTAAAAAACCCCAACAGATAACGACCCAGGACAGTGGGGGAGGGGGGGGATCTATGTAAACAGTACAAGTGTTTCACTAAAACCGCAACAGATAACGACCCCAGAACGTGGGGGGGGGGAGGGGCCTATGTAACAGTTACCGTGTACTACTTAAACTGCAACAGACAACGACCCCAGGACAGTGGGGGGAGCGGGACAACGAACTACGTACAGTACACGTGTACCACTAAAACGGCAACAGACAAAGACCCCAGGAGTGGGGGGGGGGATTATGCAACTGTTTCACGTGTACCGCTAAACGGCAACAGATAACGACCCCGGACCCGGGGGGGGGGAGGGGGCCTATGTACAGTACAGTGTACCCTAATACGGCACAGATAAAAGGACCCAGGACAGTGGGGGAGGGGGGAGGGGGCCCATGTAACAGTAACGTGTACCACTAAAAGGCAAAGATACGACCCAGGACAGTGGGGGGGAGGGTCAGGGGACCATGCAAAAAGTAACCGTGTACCGTAAAAACGAAACGGACCCCAGGACGTGGAGGAGGAGGAAGGGGACTAGTTAGCAGTACCGTGTTTATAAAAGCTAGAAACGACCGGCGGGGAGGTGGCGTTGATTCATATTGTGACGTCTTTACCCCTGAGCCTCCTACCCTTCATTGGCATGTTGAGTGTATTTGATGACGTGTGTGCTAGGGAGGTAGCGCCATGGCATATTCGCTTAGTTTGAGGGTCAAAAAAGGGAAAAAATTTTAAATTCATTTTCATTCAAAAAAAAAAACGGGGGGGGGGGGGGGGGGGGGAAAAAGCCATGGTTAGGGGGAAAAAATTACCCCCTCACTTTGGGGGGGTGGAGGATTATCATTGTTTGGGTTTGCCCAAAAGGTTTCAGACACGAGTGAATGTTGGTGTACATTTTTTGGGAAATGCCGAAAAGAGAAGACACAACCCACCACCCACACAACACACACACACACCAAAACACACACAACAACACTGTCAACTCGGGTGAGTCGTGGGGAAGGCTGCGCACGCCCAAACACATCACAGTTTGCTTACGTCTATTAACTTACATTTCGTCCAAAAAACCCATATAAAGTCTATAACTTTACTCACATGATCATGAACGCATCAATGCTAAAAAATTCAAAAAAAAAACTTCTCTCTTTTGAACTTCAAAATCATTTATCAAAAAACTCATTAACAAAGGGGTTTAAATAGATTTTTTTTCCCGGCCAGGTGATCTTAACTATTCACGAATCCTGTCTTTTTTTTTCTTTTTTTTTTTTTTTCACTGTCACTTTCCAGCACGCCCCAATGTGGCAGGTGGTTCTGGGCACCGGGTGGGGGTTAAATGTGGCATGGGTTGGTCTGTGGTTTGCTTGACAAAGGTGCGCGAGGAGTTCAAAACCCCGGTTAAGTTGGAACGGACTATCAACACGATTGTTTCCTTTTTCCTTCCTTTTAACGCATTGCACTCCCCTCTCTCTTTCTGTCTTTATAAATGGCTTTTCTTTTCTTTTTTTTTTTTTTCTTTTTTCCTCTTCTTTTTTTAGCAACCTCTCTCTCCCATTTTCCCCTTTTTCCTTCTCTGCAAATTCTCTGAAATCTTCCTTTCCCCTTCTCCCCCCCCCCCCCCCCCCCCCCCCCCCCCCAAACCCCCCCCCCCCCCCTTCCCTCCTCCCCTCCCCCCCTTCCTTTTTCCTTTTTCGTTCCTTGGGTCCATTTCTTTTTTTCACCTCTTTTCCAAGTTTTCCAAATTTCCCAGGTTTTTTAAAAGCGGCCCCCCTACCCTTTTTTCCCCTTGGGTTTTGGTAAAATTGGCTTTTTTGTTGCTTGTTTTAAACCCTTTTTTCCCCCCCCTTTCTTCCCCTCTTTTGGCGACGTGGGGGTCATGAGATCGTTGCCAGCTCGGGGGCGTCGGAGACATCGGGCTGGCAGCCTTCCCCTTTGGGGTTGGGAAGTCCCCGGGGTTGAATTTGGGGGCTTTGGGGGAGCTGTTTTGACCAGCACGAGGCGTGGGGTCAGTACTTAGTCCGTCTGGCTGGCGTCAAAATATTTGAGTTTGGTTTGTCCACAAAACCTGGCCACGCTTTGGTGTTTTTTTTTTGTCCGTGAAAATTTCCCCTTGCAAAAGATTTGCACCGCTTGTCTCAAAACAACGGTACAAAAAAAGACAAAAAACCGAAAATTTTTTGATCCGCTACACGTGCAAAGTTTAAAATACTTTAAACCAACGGGTTTTTAAATTATAAAAAATTCATTGTGAAAAACATCCAATGAGTTATATTACGTGCGCTCTTGCGTTATTTGACTCATTTTATAATGCCTCTGTGCGCACCCTTTCAATTCCCCCTACCTGCGGTTTGCCATCTTCCCTTCACAATTCTTATGAAAAGCAAAATAATAGATCCGATCCTGAACTTCACTGGGAATTCCATCCCCCCTTTTGCAAAATGCATCCTACACAGCGACTGTTGCTCCAGCAAACTAATTACATGAAAGTCTCACAAAAAAAAATTAAAAAAAGTTCACACAGGGAAATTTTGAACCTAGCCCCAAATGGGAATGAACCCATATCCAAACAACATAAATGTAATCAACCATATTTTCCAAAAAACAACCCCGGATATGACTGAATTTCCCCTGGTTGCATTGCTAGTACACGTTTAAATAGTAGCTCCGATTTGTCGACCGGGAATGTACTGCCTCGGGGCCTGTAGGGCTGCAAAGCCATTGCCCCCAAAGCGACCTGCTGTTTTTTAAGGGTGCGCCCCCGCAGGAATTTGAGTGGGTTTATGTCAGTCTCTATCACGGGGCTCTTTCCATTTCAGTTTTGTGGAATTTCTGCACAGCCACCGGGCAGCTAAACTCCTTCTCCACGTTGCGTACCCCCCTTCCCTTTGTCAAATTTCCCGTGCTACCTACGGGAATCACCCCCTTATGCTCCCGCACAATACTGCACCTACTCACCGCCTGATGCTCTGTCCCCCAACAAAAATGGTTTGGGGAATACTGGTGCTTCAAGTGGGGGGAACTGTTTTCCCCACTGTCTGCGGCTTGCTCTGCAGGTTGACCACTCGACCCCTCCGGGTTTTCCCCGCTTGACCAAATTCATGAGGGACTGTGTTGTGCGGTTTGGGACAAAATCCCCATAGAAGCCCAAAAAAACCTAGCGACTCCTGGGCTTCTGTTTTTGGGCTTTTGGTTTTCTTGAAATTTTCTTTTTCTCCACCTTTCCTTTTCCGGCTGCTTGGCGCCTCCGCAACAAAAACCCAGGAAAATCCAGGCTTGGAAAACCAACCTGGCACTTTGTTGGGCTGGCTGTGAGATTGGGGGGTTGTCTTTAACCCCTCTAAAACTGCTCCTGCTGCCTATTGCTCCCCCATGTTTTGGATGCTATCAGAATGTCTCCATGAAATTCCCAAAAGCTTCCCAAACCGTCAATAACCTCTCATCATGGGAGAAAAAAATGCGGTGCGTTGACCATCCCAAAAAAAGTACTCGCACTGGTTTAGCCCCCTAGGAGGGAGAGGTGATTCCTTTGAGTCCCACTCAAGGCTTTTGCCAGCCCTTTCCGCTTTTCATTTTGGTGAAATCTGGCCTTGCTTGTGGCGATTTAGCGAACAGGTCTTCCATGTTCGGTTGACCTTGCATGACCCTTTGGGGCGCTGTTCAGACTCTATGTCAAACGAATCGTGCCACCTGACTTTTTTTCCCCCTAAGCGACGGGTGCCTTTCGTGATTTGGACGGTTCAATCACCCCAAAAAATTCCAAATCTTTTTACCCCCTCCTCGATACTTGTTGGGGGATATGGGTCGGGTAGGCTTTCACATGTAGGGGTTTTTTGCGTTTGTTAACCCCACCGTACTGTTCTGGTTTGTCCTGCCGGTTATCAGTCAGGGAGCCTTACTGTTCTGGGCCCCAAAATTTCCCTCCTGTCTCCTATGTTTTCCCCTTCATCAGTGACACATCCCGTTGCTTTTTCCCCTGGAAATAGGCAACTCTCCCTTCTTCGCTGGGTTCCCTTCACCCCCTCAATGATTGCTGGGGCGCCTAGTTGGTCTCACCTGAATAATTTGGGAGAAAATTTTAAAAGGAAAAGTTTTGTTTTCCCCTTAACATCGTTTTTCGGTGCCCTGTTCTCCCTTTTTAAATGATGGTGAATGGTCCTTCCCAAGCTCAGCAGCTTGTTGTGTCCGGGGGAAAGCGAACAGGACTTGATCTCCCCCCTTAGGAATTGCTTCCTCACCTTCCTGTATATTGCTTCTTCTGAACGCCCCTAGCCTCCCAAAACTTCCCTTGCGACCTTACTTTTCCCCTCTACCCTTTGCGTGGGTCCACCCTATGATAAGGGGTTTTTGACCTCTTCTGACTCCTTTTCTGGGGCCCACTCTTTGGAATCACATGGTCCCGAATGCCCCGCCCTACGAGCTCAAATGGCGAAAAGCCTGGCTCTCTGGGGGCTTCCTGGGAGGCGAACAGTGCCGCGGAAAAGTAGCGGTCCCCCAATTTTGTGGCCCTTTCCTCACAGATTTTTTTAAGATGCCCTTCGCACACCATTGAATCTCTCCACCAAAACCCCTTTCATTTTGGGGGGTAGGGGGTAGTGGAGCTGGTGATCCCTAGCAGCCTGTTGACCTCCCCCATCACGCCCGGGTGAAATGTGACCCCCTGACTGGAATTTGTGACGGCACACCCACGCGAGAAAAGATATCTCCAGCCCCTTTAGGGGTTTCGTTCTCGCCCTTTAAAAGCAAAACCCTTTGGGTATCTGGTGCGTAGTCCCGGCGTCAACACTACCTGTGCCCACCCTTTTGGAAAGGGACGATTGGGGCCAAACGATCAACAGCCCCTCCCGAATGGTTTTTGTCATTAAGGGGGCGTTTAAGAGGGCCTTCCTCTTACCCCTTTTTGTGGCTGACCCTTTTTCACACGTCCAGACTGCGAAACGCTTGAGGGCTGCCTTGCCCCTGGCCAATGAAAAATCATCGAAAATTCGGCAGCGTTTTTTTGGTGCCGGTGACCGCCTTTGGGGATCGTGACCCTGAAAGCGTGTCACGATAAAACCCGCTGGTACCTTACTGGTGGTACCCCCCCCCCTGTCCCCCCTTGGTGAAAACCCCGGTCACAGCCCGCCCTTTTCAAGAAATCTGTCTCACCTCCTCTAACACCGTTTCTCTCCCTTTGCCAAACTCCCAGATTCCGGGAAGGGGCTTGTTCCCGCGCTGCCCTGAAAACATAGGCGACCATCTATGCCGATTCCTTGCCGGAACGCTAACGGTTTACAACCTTTTTTCCTTTCCCTTTTTGTCCGGTTTGAACTGTGCCCCCGTTGCAGTCAACAATCGGGTCCCCCGGATCCTTGCACCTGGAATATTTCCAAAAGCAAATCTAAAGGGGTTTTCCCTCACCAGCGCAGCAATGCCTGAGAAATAAGGGGTACGTATTCTATCTTGCAATGGAAATCCCCACAGTGCATCGATTAGAGCAGGTCTGGATTTGCCTTCAAAAAAACCCCTTTTTTTGACCGCGTTTTTTTGTACTACACCGTGAATCGTGTTTGTAACACTTTCACCCCCTGCTGGCCAAACCACCCCTTTTCCCTGGTAACGAACCCCTAGCCTTTTTTGGCCCCCCATCCCTGACAGCTGTGGCCGGCTAGCCGAGGCTGCCCCCCCAAAACCCCTTTTTTTTTTTTCAGGGCCGGGAAACCCCCTTTGGGGGGTTCCCTGGAAAAG